>MU187223.1:0-76985 GCA_016904865.1 Pissodes strobi | reverse complement strand
AGATTTTTGCTCTGACTCCTTCAGAAAGTGTCACTAAACAGCAGAATACTAAATTTGAAAAGGTCTTTTTAAAATGTAATATGCCATTACTTATGTGACATACTCATACCATGTAATTAAAAAACTATATACTTATTAAATTTTAAACGATCTCAAACAATATGTTGTATAAATTAGCATTGATATGTTAAATTAAATTAATCCTTCCAAATAAACAAGAACCTCATTTACGATAAAACTACTATTCCAGTGAAAACAAAAAGCAATAAAAACACAGTAAGTTTGTAAAAATTATATTATCTAATTGTTATCAGTTGTCAGTAGTGTGTTTGAAAAAATATCATCAGTTAATTTTTATAGTGATAATTTGGCTCCATATCCAATGAATTAAAAATCATCAAATTCTAGAAAATGTCTCGCTACGGCAATTAATCTGGAAGATATATTATCGCTATTTTTCCGCATCGCCTTTCCTAATAATTCATTGAAATTATCTCCATTCAACTCCAGAATATCAAGTGTATCATTTTTGTCTGATAGAGCTATTGGTAGAATGAATGACGCCATGATAACTCCAAATCGTGAATACTTTTTCCACAGTTTTACTAGTTCACTATAAGGAAACAACTTTTTAGGATCACTTCCCATCTCTTTTAAAGTACTTGATAGTGATGAATGGTATGTTCGCAGTAACTCCTTAAATTCAGGTAATTCCTTCTCCGAAGTTGTCGAATAAAAATGATATGACAAGTCCAATACAGGCGGTCCTAAAGCTGACACCTGAAAATCCAGCAATACTGCTGCTTCTGGTTGTTCATTGTTTTGCTTCTAAAACAAAATTTGAGAAATACTTTAAACATATTATAAAATGTTTCTGGTCTCGTCTACTACAATATTTAATCCGCAATTGTGGCTATAAAAAACTTTGTAACTGATTTTCTATAATATTCCCTTTTCTTTTTCTCATTTATAAGAGAACAAATTAATAACATTTTTAAGTTTGGGCCAATATACGAAAATGGTCTAATCGAGTAAACAGGAAATAGTTTTACGCCAACTGAAGTTTGCGTTTGGGCCCCACATTATGCCTGGACACAGCCGTTTCCTGAATAAGGCCTGAATGTTAGGGCAAGTCAAATTACCCTAAATTGTACATACACTATGGGCAAAATTAAATTGGAACCTTCTTTAATGCTTAATAACTTTTTTATTTTCGGATGATTTTTAATCATTTTTGGATATGTTATGGCCTAATTGGGATTAAAAAGAACTTTGCAAAGAGGGCCTACTTCAGTGGCGTACAGAAAAGTAGGTGTTTTTCAAAACCAATATATTTTAGGTCGTTGCAAAAATCGGCCAAATGAAATAAAGATGTAAAGATGGGCAAAAAAGATTAGAAAGAGTTCGGAATATTGACCTTTAAAAAACCAGGTCAACACAAACAAAATTAAAATTTATACTTTAATTTTGAGAAAACCATGTCTTGTGGGCCAAGTTAAATTTGATTCTTTTTTAATTCTTAATGACATTTTTTCAAGGAGATTTAAAAAGAACTTTGTAAAGCGGGTCTACTTCAGTTGCGTATATTAAAATTTAAAATTACAATTTTTTTTATTTCAAAAATTTCTGTACGCCACTGAAGTAGACCCGCTTTGCAGTGTTCTTTTTAATTCTAATATCTTTGGCCATAACATTCTCAAATAGGATAAAAATTCCTTTGAAAATATAAAGTCATTAAGCATTAAAAAAGGAACCAATTTAATTCGGCCCACAAGACATAGTTTTCCCAAAATTAAATTTTTTAAATTTTAATTTAGTTTGTATTGACCTGGTTTTTTAATGATCAATATTCCGAACCGTTTCAAATCTTTTTTGCCCATTTTTACATTTTTATCTCATTTGGCCGATTTTTGCAACGACCTGAAATACATTGGTTTTGAAAAATACCCCCTTTTCAATACGCCACTGAAGCAGACCCTCTTTGCAAATATTTTTTTCAATCCCAATGGCTTAGGCTATAACATAAATGATTAAAAATCCTTCGAAAAAAAAGTTATTAAGCATTAAAGAAGGTTCCAATTTAATTTTGCCCATAGTGTATATTCTATATTGTTGTGGAGGATTCATGTTTATCTGACAAATATTTGCCTTTTTCTCTACCTGTATGTATAACTCTTTAAAAGTAGAGCTGCTACGGCTCTAATTCCCGGGTCTAAGCAGCACAAGTGCTAGTTTGGTGACTCTAACGAAGCTGAAAAACCTAAAAGAAACTGGAACACGGTCGACGTTTCGAGGAACAAATCTGCCCCCGTTGTCAATAACGAACAAATCTAAAAATGAAAATGGTTAGTAAATGCAAATAACAGTAAAAAGCTCACGCAAAATTGTCAAATTTTGAATTGACTTTTACAAGATGACAATAAAAATGTCATATATATGATATGGCATCATCATGTGCTGAAGATGTTGCAAGTGCTTTTATTACATTTTTGAAGTTAAATAGAGATAACAATAAAATAATCATTTGGATGGATAACTGCACCGAAAAGGACAAATATGTTGCTTTATATTCATTGATTTTTTGCTACCGAAATTCTCCGTATTGTTCAATCAATGAAATTATTCTATAATATTTAGTTCAGGGTCATGGTACATTCATGGCCGCTGATGGCTTACATGGTCGAAAAGCCAAGAACATCTGCGACTTTAATGATTTTAATAATTTAAACACCCTTTATATTCCATGCAAAATTTTTTAATCCAAAAGGAGTTCTAAAAGCGGCGTAAGAGCGCTTCCGGCCTAAGACATCATCAGTGTTACTTGTCAATGGAAAAAAGAACATATCCATGAAGGTAAACAAAAACCACAAATCGACAATGGTCACATCAAAATTTCACAGATTGCACCTTACATTTTAAGAAAAGGGTTCACATAATTTAATTCAAAAAACAAAACTGAGGTAAGAGCAAGGTTTTTAGGTGAAATGACAGTGTGTCGCTGTTAACAGCGATGGTATAGTGGTAAGACACTTATTTCCTCTCGCACAAGATCGCTCTAACCAAAAACTAAGTCTCGTTGAATAAGTAGTAATTTTAAGTAAAGTACGAAAAAGGTGCTTGATTTTTGAAAAGGGAACTGTCGGATAGAGGAAATATTTGTCCCACACCACATTATCATATGACATACGACTTACGAAAATATTTTGGTAACAGAATGGTGCAATTTTTTCCATACCTTTATCGGACATAATTATAATTACAAGATCAATCGACTTACCTGTAAGGAAGATCGATCGGAATTATCCGAGCATCTCCGCCATCCCTCATTACACTTTGTAGTATACAACTTTTTCCCAATCGGTACAATTTTTAAAGAAGTTATCTAAAAACATGGTGATTCAGCCGACCCTGGCTAGCCGCTCGAGCTCATGCATCGCCTTGATGCGTCATTACAATTTTGGTACGTGAGATTTTTGATTACATTGCATTTGGGGTGATAGGGAGAAGGTAAAGACTGGGTGGGTTTGTAATGAGGGATGGCGGAGATGCTCGGATAATTCCGATCGATCTTCCTTACAGGTAAGTCGATTGATCTTGTAATTATCCTTCGCATCTCCGCCATCCCTCATTACACTTTGTAGATGTTTAAAGTATTTGCGATGTAATCTACATTAACTGAAAACTGCGAGTTTTCTGTAGTCCTAGATTTGTAAGGCCCTTTTTATAAACTAAAATTCAAATTTATAACCATTAGATTTAATAACACACATCATGAAGGTACATATATCATGTTTAACGCTTAACTGATATTAACCTTTAACTTATTTTTAATACTATACCAATATTCGTATGTAATATGATAACAAGTTGGTAAGTAAGTTATAATTGTAGCTTAATATTTATATGATTCCTTAGAGTTTATGGTTCAATAAACAAGATGCCAATCCAGTGGGATTACCCACGCCAAGTTTTTTATAGAATTTCGAGAATACTTTTGATTTTTCTGTCGAGCCAGCTGTCTTCTGAATGGTTTGTAATGTAACTCCCATTCTTTGAGCTGCTGAAGTTGCCCCGTGTCGCGTGCTGTGTGCCCCAAAGATTTCCGTGTTTATACTGCTGGCTTTTAGTATTACTTGACCCATCTGCTAATGGTTTGACTGTTGTCTGGGTGATAGGGCTTTTTGTGAGTGAGTATTACATTTTGTTTTGTTTTGCTACTTGTGGTATCGATTGCATCTGCAAATGCAACGATCTATTAGCATATTTACAGTATCTGTGAATGCCGTAATTTCTGTTTTTGAACAAAAAAATAGGTATGTTCACTAGCTGCAACTGCAATTGCAGACAGTGGAGGGTACGATCGATTGTATCTGCTAATACAACGAACTATTCACCTTTTATTGACTGGTAGCACCCTTTTTCCTTTTATGCGTTCTATGTAAGTCTCTAATAGTGTGACTATACATAGTTCAGGTTGATTAATAAAATAAGGTAATATCAAACTAGGTTGAAGCCTGTTTAAGCCACGCTTTTATTTTATCCGGGAATCTGATTTCAATTACGTATTCATATTTAAAAATATTGTCTATTTTTACTTCCGGGTTGTCTGTGATTTGTGTGCCGTTATTAGTATTAAGAGTGTTACTAGCTTTAAAGCTAGATTTGTAGATTTAAGAATTCGTGAGGACACATGCTCTTTAAGCTCTGTAGAACTGGGTAGGAATCCCAAGTAATTGAGTATTTTGATTTTGGGGGTCTTATGTTAAATGTTCCATTGAGAAAACTTTTTATAACCGCTTCGTCTTTTGTTTGAGTAGGATGACTCCGAAGACAATTGAATATTTAGGAGCTCAAGAATAAGTTTACGGTTTTATTATATATTTGTTGGCGCTTAGAAAAACAGAAATTCCCCTATTTATTGTAAGTATTTCCGTATTGTTTGAGGGCGCTATCTGTCAATGAAGAAATAATCACTTTTATCGCTTCATTAGGTACGCTTTGTTATAGAATAGCTCTCCTGACAATGAGGAAGTTTCATCAATTTTTTTTTTTTTTTATTACTGCTGATTTTGATAGCCCATGAAAAATAAGTAAACATATGTTTTTTCTTTTTTCCCTAAGCCGAAAAATGAGGCAGATACAACACCTTGAGATGTGCTTATGACGTCATAATACACATGAATTGTTACGTCACACCATGCATGGTATATCTATATATACAAAACTAAAAACTGGTATAGCACTTGTAATATTCATCTTCAGCGGAAATAAAAAAATACGTATCGATTTTTTTTTATTATTATTATTTTTTTTTTTTTTTATTTTATTTTATTTTTTTTTATTTTTTTTTACGGTTCTATAGTTTGCAATAAAAAATAATCAGTTTAATTTCTCAGGAAACTTCGTAATTTCCCTACACCCAGAGAAATTTTCTTCCACAATGGTTGTTTCTCTCCGCAAGGAGATGTGAGTAAGTATTTTTCAGGGTAAAGATAATAGACTGTTCTGCCAGTAGGTCCCTTTTCTCTTGTATAAACCCCAAAAGTGAGCATGGTTGAGGGGGAATAACTACGCTTTTTTATATAAAACCTAAATCTTGTAATGTTTATGTAATTTTATTTATACTTTTAAGCAATTATCTTTTGAATTACCAATAACTAGCCAATTGTCTAAGTAGAGTACAGTTTTTATACCCTTTAATTTTACATATCTTACAACTGGTTTCAGTTTTGTGAAAAGATATGGAGCTGTACATAAACCAAATGAACCACAATTAAATTGGTATAGTACGTTGCAAAAAACGAATCTTAACAACTTTTTTTTGACTACTGTGCATAGGGATAAGGAAACATGCATCTTTAAGAGATCAGTTTTCCCCAAGAATGCGTATTTTGAAATTAAATTTTTTGCCGTCCTATGTAGTCTTCTACTTTGCTAACCGGAGTGGTGTCCTTTTGAAAGGGATTTTATAATCCTGTACCCACTCTATTATTGAACTGTTTACCTTTTTTCTCTGCTAATTTTGAACGTATAATTCTATACTCGACGCGCCGAACAGATTCACCAAACACGGAAAACACGGATACAATAATTCTTCTTATTTTATGATTCCATTGATTCCAAACATAGGAACTTTGATTAACACACTCTATTTTTATTTTTTGTATTATGGATAACAAAAAACGAAATGAAAAACGAAACATTGGGTCGATTCAATCATAAAATAAGACGAATTGTTTCCGCGATTGGTGAATCTGTTCGGCGCGTCGAGTATAGTTCAGACGGTTGGCTAATTAAATTATTGAAAGGAAGGGCTAAGGCAAAAACATTTAACCTAAAGAGACCCGACAACTCATTCATAAAGATCCAAAATCTTGCAAAAATATCAACAAAACGATTGTCCCGCCTCCTTATATTTTTATGAATCGTGTACAAACTTTTGTCAAACTTCGTCCCCACTACTAAATGTAGTATTGCCCGCCCCCGCCTGAACGAAAGCAAGGACAGTTCATAGACGTAGACTTTGAAAATGTGAGTCCATCATGATAATAATTTCAATTGGGTTAGATATGGGTTCTGAAGGTTAGTTAACACAAAGCAGTTATTTTGCTGTGTCACGAAATTTTTCCGTGTCCTTGCAAAACCACTGCCATGAAACCAAAGAAGTATTCACTTCAAAAATGATTTAATAGAGGTTGGTAAATGACTGCAAATATATCAGATTATCCATTAATATCACACTCATAGGTAAGTATTATAAAATATTAATTAATAACATCACAAAATGGTGCCCACTGTACTACTGTGTTTCATTTACTTTTACTTACTTGTGGAAACTCAGGTTCGGATGATATAATAGCTGGAAATTTTGCATACGTCACACCGCAAGACCATTGTTACTTTGATATAAAGTTTATAAAAAATATTTATAGGAAATCACTCACGAAATACAAAAAAGCTACATGTCGCGTCGCGTCGCACAAATTCAGGCTTTAAAACCAAACAAAACTGGGAGAAGAGTGCTATTTTGCACGTTTTTTAATGAAAAACATTAATTTATTCAAGTCGCGATCAAAAGTTGGACGGCCATCTTGTCACTTTTGACGTCTGTATTATTAGGAATCCCATTCAAAACGGTGTCGAAATTTTTGCTAGTGAGCTTTGACATTGCACAATTTTGTTAATATCATAGCAACCAGTCATCAAAAATAGTGTCGAAAAGAGCTAATTTGCGTATCGAAAAGACTTCTTTATGATACCAAAATAGAAATAGTATATTGTGCAACAAGTGCTGAAAATAAGACTTTTCACACGAATGAGACAGTTTGGTGACACGAGCCGTGAGCGAGTGTCATAAAGTCTCATGAGTGTAAAAAGTCTTTTCAGCACGTGTAGCACACTACACTTTTTCTACGCCTGCTACATACAGGGTGCCCCACTGGGAGTGTGGTAGAAAATTACATGTTATATGGGAACCATTTTTATTATTGATGTATCAGAAAATTTTATTCCTAATGAAAGAAGCTACGTGAGTAAGAGATTCTCGCTAAACTATAACTAGGGGCACAGTCCTAAAATGGGGCCACCGGAGTGGGGTCCCTATTTTCCAAATATTTTGAAAAGAGGCTCCGAGGGCGAAGCCCTAAAATGGAGCCCCAGGGGGGCGTAACCCTAGAATGGGGCCTATGGTACGGGAGTCCCATTTTTTACAGATTTAGCAATGGAGTCCCCGGGGGGGCGAAGCCCTAAAATGGGGCCCCAAGTCTTAAAAGGGGGCCCCTGGTATAAGAGTTCATTTTCTACAGTTTTGCAAAAAGGGGCTCCCGGGGGGTGAAGCCCTATAATTGGGCCCCCTTTATTAGAGATCTGGTAATGGGACCTTTGAGGGCGAAGCTCTAAAACGGAGACAAAGCCCTTTAATCTAAATACCCGAATAAGCGTGTGAAATGTCCAGTTTTCAAGAGCAGTTGTTAGTGCGTTTTTGTCTATTTTCAGGGCAGTCGTATAAAATAGTTATTTGTTTTACTAGGCAGCAAAATAGTAGATTGACTGACGCGGCTGATAGTTCATAGCCGAGCGTAGCGAGGCTAGGAATTCAGCTAAGGCAGTCAATCTACTTTGCTGCCGAGTTGAACATATAATTTTTTCTCCGATTGTTTATAATGATATATGTATATTGTATATTTGCAAATTATTACAATTCCCACAATCTTTTTATTTTTCCTGTAGTGATAAATTAAGACAAAATTTGATAGAAATCGCAATTGTTGGAACGGTTGGTTGCTATGGAAATGTATATGTCCATAATAATTATAGTTTGACAACTTATGTCAGACGTTTTATTCCCATGGAGACTAATCACTTTGCTGCCTAGGCAGCAAAGTACTTACTTTGCTGCCTGGACAGAAAAAGTAATACTTTGCTGATTGATATGGGTCTGCAAAATTAATATTTGCTGTCAATCGGAGAAAAAAGTATATTCAACTTACATTTGCAATGAATGGTCATTGCATAATATACTATTCAGCAGCTAATAATGAAATAAAATTTCCGAAAACTTATTTCCTGAATAATTTCAAATTTGAACATGAAATTTATGAGATACCAAAAATACGCAATTTTATCCCGATTTAAACGTTTTTGTGACACATAGGGTTTTTCTGCTCTCAATGGTTAAACGAAAAATTAAATCATACCACTGCTAGCCTAAAAATAAATTGCTTATCATTATTTTTGAGACAAATAAAAAGGAACTGAAGCATACAAATTTTATTTAAAAACATATAAATATGACAAATATCTGATTAATGACATATTCAAAAAGTAGCTTAATAACTATTTTCTTCTATTAAATACCTATTAAAAATATATTTTCATTTCATTATAAATGCTACTATCACTGAAAAAAATCTCCTAAATAAACTGGTATATCTAGAAAAAAAGATTAAATCTAGAGTATTGGCAATTGTAATTGGTTTATTTAGATTTGCTAAACCAGTAAATTGTTAAGGTATTTCTATAAAGCTATTGTATTAATAAGTACCCGTATTAGGTAGGTATATAATATAATTAAAGTAGATAAACATATTTACAGCAGTGCCTTCACTGGTTTTGAAACGTTACCAAGTTAGTATACTTGGAATGGGGAAGAGCCGTCGGTCGTCGACCTCCAATGCTCTCAATCTATTGGTGCAGCTACTTTACTACGTGCATACTATAAATATTTTGGGGGTAAAACAAGGCGGAACCAAGCGAAGCGGCATTGCCAGATTGACATGTAAGAACTTCAGAACCGGTTTTTGATGAATCAAAAATGGGGAAAATAAGTATTTAGTGTTATAATTTAATATGAAAAAAGTATGTACAGTAACTCGTAAACTTAAAATTTGGCAACGCTACATTTATCGACCATAGAATGTGCCTCAATGTTGGGGGAAAACAAAGAACCATTTGTCCCGTCTCTTCAGGTTAAATGTCTTTGGGCTAAGGCACTAATCCCACGGACTATAGTTGTTTCTGTAATTGATACAGTAGTTGTCTTGGCAGGATTTAGTACTCTCTTCGAGATTTAATTTTGATGGTCTGAGAACATTGCAGTTGGCAGCTGGTGGATACTTTTCTATCGTACTGTTTGTTTTTTAGCAGGTGTGATTTCGTCTTTTTTTTTTCCTGTACCTACACAGCTAGGTGGTCGTTACTTTGTTCAGGACCATCTGGTGCTTCTGATGTTGGCAAGTCTTGATTCGGATAAGTTATTTCCTCAGCTAGCGTGAGAGGATCTTCTAATGCATTTGCAAATGCAAAAGAGTTTCCTTGGTTTTGCTACTTATGATATCGATTGCATCTGCAAATGCAACGATCTGTTAGCCTATTTACAGCATCTGCAAATGCTGCAATTTCTGTTTTTGAACAGAAAAATAGGTTCATGAATATGTTCACTATCTGCAACTGCAATTGCAGACAGTGGGTACGATCGATTGTATCTGCTAATACAACGAACTATTCACCTTTTTGCTTGCTGCTTAACCCTGGTTATGCTTTCGACTGCATCTGCAAATGCAACGATTTTTTAGCATATTTACAGTATCTGCAAATACTGTAATTTCTGTTTTGAATAGAAACCAAGAGTGTAATAATTCGCTACCTCCAATGCAATGATTTTATGTAAGAGGGTTGCAATAGTATGGTGGTTATTTGTTTTTGTATCTGCAAATACATAGCACTATACCGTTTTATTTTTGTCAGTACATATATCCTTTACATCGGCAAATGTAGGGATATAGTGTGCCTCTAACTACTTTTACATAATATACCTACTGGGGTGGAGGCTGTTGGGGGCCCTTCACATCTGCAAATGTGAAGGCCAATTTTAGTTAAAGTTATTCGCATCTGCAAATGCGAATTTGTAAATAGGTATTATTATT
Source organism: Pissodes strobi (assembly GCA_016904865.1). NCBI lineage: Eukaryota > Metazoa > Arthropoda > Insecta > Coleoptera > Curculionidae > Pissodes > Pissodes strobi. The sequence continues at coordinate 66,561 of MU187223.1, read as the reverse complement.
ATTTATTAACATCTCCTGCAAGCAATGTTTACTCCAATTTTTTCCCTCACCGGACGGCTCATGTCAACACGAATTGTTTAAAAATAATGCGTTCCGGTATTACATTGCTTCGACAAAGCCGAACGATATCATTCCGCCTTTTTCCCTTAATTTTGGGATAGTTTTGGTTAGCACTTTTAGTTCTTGTTGATTGAGTCTCCGTTGCGAGCAAAGCCAACGGAGGGCCATGCAAGCTATAATAATACCCAACTTGGGATTTAGTCGCTCGTAAATTATGCGTCAGCTTGCCTTTGTGGCTAGTTTTTAGAGGTTAATTTCGTGAGAAAAGGACACTCTTCGACTTTTTTTTTTTTTTGAAAAGTATTTGTTAATACAGTAATAGCAATAATTACACTATACATAGTCCTTATTCCTCTAGACAGTGTTTTTGAACACTGGTATTGAGGATAATTGCATTTTAGTAATAATAACAGTATGATTTCCTATAAACTCTCTAGTATTGTGGCTATGAATATCCTTTGAAAATATTATGATAATATTTTAATTTTGAGTTTTATTTATTATCCTGTAAATAAGTTTATTCTGTTCAAATTTTAATACCTTATGTAATTGCCATACTCTTAAATTTTCATATAGATCTGCCTCGAGATCTGCAGTATGAGTCAGTGGATCATAATTAAATATAACTTTGTTTTTTGTTTTGCAATATTTGCATCGAATCGAATTGTAGTTTATAGTCCCACATGTGCCCCATACGGGGATCAAATATCGAAAAACGAATGATACGAAGGCATTATAACCATTTGTTTCTATTTTTATATTCCTTTATATGGTATAAACGTTTTATTCTATCCTGGAATTGATTGCCTTTGGCTCCACAAATGATTGAATTTTGTTTGAATTGTTATAGAGCCACTTCGGCCCCGGCTCAAGGATGTAAACTGCACAAGTGCAAGTTTAGTGACCCTAATGAAATGTGTACCTAATTTCGTCGATTCGGTGTCTAGTCGGACACCGTTTTCAAGAAAAGCAAAAAACTAAAAATGAAAATGGTTAGCAAATACAATAAAACAGTAAAAAGCTCTTGCAGATTGTCAGGCTTTAAACTGACTTTGACAAGATGACAATTATAATGCCATATTTAATTACTGGGTAACTGGTATTTAGTTTGATAATAAGGTGTTATTTGGTAAATTAATTTGTTTATGAAGTTTTATATATATAATTTGGTGTTATTCGCTTTGGAAGAATTTAATGATTTTTGTTGAAAGGATTAGTTAATTTTTAAGTGTCCCTTATCAACTTCAGTTTTTAGCAAAGGTAACCATGTACTATTGAAACTTACAGAAGTTGAAGCAACACATTTATCTTTATTTAATAAAATTAAAGCACTTTCTTTAATTTTACGTTTTTTAGAAGAAGGCTCCTTTGCCAAAATACTAGAAGCGTTCCATTGTATTCTGTGATTGTTATCAAATGCATGTTGACAAATATGTGATTTGTGGAATTGTGCATTTCTAATATAAGTTTGGTGTTCTTTTATACGTTTTGATAATGGTCTACAGGTCTCACCTATATAAAATTTATTACATTCACATGGTATTTTATAGATGACATTTTTAGTAGTTTCATTTTCATTAAGTGGTTTTGTTTTTGTTAGTTTAGATCTAAGGGTGTTTTCTGTTTTGAAAATTGTACGAATGTTAAATTTATTACCTATTCGTTTTATTTTGTCTGATAAACCAGGAATATAAGGAATAAAGAGGTTCGTAATAGGTCTATTTTGATTTTGTCTGATATTTGGTTGTTCAAATTCTATAAAGCATTTTTGAATGAAATCAATAGGATAGTTATTATTAATCAAAACATTGCTCAAAAATTCTTTTTCTGTATTGAAATTTTGATTATTACAAATTATTTTCATTCGATCATATAGACTTTTTACGACCCCCTTTTTTACCATTATTGGGTGATTTGAATTCAAATTTAAATATCTGTTTGTATGTGTTGGTTTTCTGTATATTTTTGTTTCGAAACTATTCAAGTCTTTTTTAATAAGAATGTCAAGAAATGAAAGTTGTTCATTAATTTCTTTTTCTATAGTGAATTTGATTGTGGGTTCTATGGTGTTAATATGATTTAGAAAATCGTTAAGAAAATGTTCGTTATATTGATAAATTGAAAAAATGTCATCTATATAACGCCACCAAATTAAAGGTTTATATTGATAATTTTCAATAAAATTTAATTCAAAATTTTCCATAAAAATATTACTTAATAAAAGTGATAAAGGCGAACCCATAGCCATACCATTGTTTTGTTGATAGTAATGGGTATTGTATTGAAAATAAGTAGTTTTTACGCAAAAAGTAAGTAATTCGAGTATTGTGTCAATATTAAGTTTTGTACGTTCACCAAGGTTAATATCATTAGTTAATTTATTTCTTACAATATTTAAAGTTTTATCAACAGGTACGTTGGTAAATAGACTAACAACGTCAAAACTTACCAGAGTATCGTTAGGATTTAAATTAATTTGTGAAAGTTTCTCTAAAAAATGTTGTGAATTTCTTATATATGAGTTAGTATTGTTAGCAAGTGGATTAAGAATGTTGAGTAGATATTTAGCAATCGGGTGTGTTGGCGAATTTATACAGCTGACTATTGGACGTAGAGGAATATTTAGTTTATGTATTTTTGGTACTCCATAAAAATGAGGTGTTTTACTATTGTGTGGTGTCAGTTTGAATCTTTCTATGTCATTGAATTGATTTTTGTGTTTTTTTAACATATTGTATATCTGTCTCTCAATACGTTCTGTTGGATCATTATTTAGTATTGAGTAATTACCGTCATTTAAAAGAGACATTATCTTTTCATCGTAAGTAATGCAATTCATTATTACGGTTGAATTACCTTTATCTGCTGGTAGAATTTTAATAGTGTTATCTCTTTTTAATGATTGTAATGCTCTTTGTTCTGTGTATGTTATGTTTTGTTTAATTTTAAATGGTTTTTCTAGTGTTATTTTAGTTCTAATTCTAAATTCGTCTTTATGTTCTTCTGGCAAGTTTTGTGTTGTCTCTTCAATTGCTGAAATGATATCAAACTTAGGAACGATTTTAGGTGTGACTGAGTAATTTAAACCTTTAGAAAGAACAAGCTTATCAACATCGGATAATGCTCTATCAGACAAATTGATTACAGTTTTTTCAATAAAGTCGTTATTTTTAACAATAGAAATTTCTTTGTTTAATTTTTCTTGAATGAGATTATTAAATTTATTTATATGAATACGTTTTTGTTTATCAATTTCTAGGCATTACGTTTTATTCTATGTAAAACATTAATAAATGTCCAGGACGACCGATATATATTTCCTCCTTTTGATTGTGTTATGTAAACACTTTCTGTGATTGAATAGTATATTTCTTTGGTAGGATGTACGATTAGACGAGATTACTAGAGAACGGTTCGAATAGCTCGTATCGTTAACTGTTGCTTATTACTTATATTCATTTCGATATAATATATTTCAATTCCGAATATATTGTTGATTCTGTGTAATTGTGCAAAGACGACAAATAAATGTAACAATGTTTTGTCATGCCCTCGTATATAAATAACAGTTTGTTAGTATAATTCAAATCGCAGTGAGCACATTTAATTTTTGTTTACTGCTTCATTCGCATTTTTGACTGTAACCCGTTCGCACTCTATTTTATTCTAATAAGTATAGTTAGTTTTAGAAGTTTGAGAGTATTTTCCATTTCAATTTTATTAAGTAAAAAAAAAATAAGGGTTACAAGTGTCATATTTATTCATAACACTCAGTTTAGTATTATACACATTCAGTTTGTTTTTATACAAGAGATTCTGTTTTTATATATTTAAGATAACCAGGTATTTATGTATATTTGAAATTTTGGCATATAATCTTATATGGACTCACCCCTGATTCGCTTCTCCCGATGCATATTGCCCCCTTTTTTCGCCTCCTTTGCGAGCAAGACGTATCACTAACACTTCACTATACTAGAAATACGATTTCTTGGCATTTTTCTTCTTAAAACCAAAAGAAAGAACCGATTTACGGATTCTTGCTTGTCACCGACCGGTACAAAATTGTAATGACGCATCAAGGCGATGCATGAGCTCGAGCAGCTAGCCAGGGTCGGCTGAATCACCATGTTTTTAGATAACTTCTTTAAAAATTGTACCGATTGGGAAAAAGTTGTATACTACAAAGTGTAATGAGGGATGGCGGAGATGCGAAGGATAATTGCATCATCTTGCGTCTATCTCAGATTCTTAAAAATATTCTCTTTCTGTATCCCTTCTTCGCCCATGAATTCGTTAAAGAAATTTTTCCCTTAACCAAAACCAGCCGGACCCACTAAGTGTGCAATCAATTAGAAGGTTTCTAATATCGAATTCTGAGAAAACTTTCCATTATGAAAAACTACTAAATGAGGTTCTAATGTGAGGAGGCTTCATATGCAGGATGCTCCAAAATATTATAATATGACATCATAGTAATAAAATAATTCGAAATCAGCATTTAAACACGGACAGAGAAGCTTATTAGATTTGCTGTAATAATTTGCCAAATGTATCAGATAACGTGAAAATTTTACATATTTTGCATTCAATTTATCAGTAGATAACTGTCTATTTCCAAAAATTTTGAAATGCCATATCCTTCAAATTTGTTAATTAAAAAGAAAAATATAACGCGATGGAGCTGTATCACAAATTAAAAATTGTTGAGTTATTTATAGTCTAGATTCTTAAAACGCTATATTCAATTAAGTCAAAAATGAGGTGATTATATTTATTTATTTACTTAGAGGTAAATTATTTAAATAGAAAATTGGGGACCTCTCCTGCACCAACATACAATATTAATTATTATTTTAAGTATTTTATCTCTTCTGCAAAATATCTATAAATTATACTTACATGGTACTTAAACATGATATTATTATTCCAACAGTCTCCATGAAGAAGAACAGAATTCACTTCTTTAATTTTTATCAGTTGAGAAAAATTATCCTTGAATCCCGTCTGAAATCGATCTCGTAGTCGTTTCATAAGCGTGAACTCATTGTTACTTTCCAGTATCGAGTATAAACCTTCTTCTGCTTTCTCTACAATATCTTTTGAACTGGACATAAAAGCTTCCGTAACAGATTTTAAATTTCCAAACATGCCACTATATTCCTCTGGTTTCTGATCTCGAAACGCCATGCTGAACGCATGCCATCTACCATAGCTGTCGAAAGTTAGTTTTAAATGGTTCAGGTCCAATGGCTGATATCTGTCATGAAGGTCGTAGCCTATTGCCTTCAAATTTTGAAGAACAAGAACCTCTTGTTTCTCGTATAGGAGAGTATTGAAGCATTTCGGTAATAGCTTATCCAGTACTTTCACATTTTTGTCTTTTTCCAATTGCTGAAAAGTGGGGACGGCTTTACTGTAAACAAAAATTTCTCTCTTGAAGGCAAGCCGAACTGGCAGTTGTTCCCGTAGACTAGCGATTTGCTTACCATATTTAAGCACTAAATCAAAATTTCTTATTTCATCATTAGATGCCACGGCCTTTAATTTCACAAATACTATATCACCAATGTACCCATCGCCTATTTCTGAGCTTCCAGTTATTTCTGCATCGAATTTTTTGAAATTTTCCTTTTTAAAAGCGTCACAAATCCAAAGATTGACGTCCCGTTTCAGCTGGTTTTCAACTACCATGATTTTTATAAAATTTTATCTTTCGTCGGAGACTAACTGTGTCATTAATTGAGAACAACGATATTAAGTAATCGGAAACACATCAAAATGGATATCCATTTTTTTATTTATATCTTTTGAAAGGGTATATAAGTACATTTAAGATAAGATAAGTAACAAAATATAAATTGCACAATATAACTGCAAAATGATGACCTATACAGGGTGTCTCAAAATTAGTGTAAAATATTTCAACAGGCAACAGCATATTCTACATGTAAAATAGACTTTAGTTTGCTTTAAACAAATGTCGAAAAATGCATTCTAGCAGAGTTACAGCCCTAACAGATTTACTCCTGCAGATGGATTTTAAACGATATTTCCGAAACGGTTACAGCTGTGCCTTTGAAATTTTGGTATTCGGGTAATTTTAGCATGCGGATTGTGTTTCTTAAATTAGAAAAATTAAATTTTAGTCAGAGGCGTAACATTTGGGGTGATAAACGCAAATAAACTGTCATAACATTTTTGTGGGTACACTTTTAAAGTTTTTTCTTATAACATCTGAAAATCTGAATTTTTCTATGTAAAAAAGATAATCTTGATTTGCATCGCTAAGATGCACCCTTTGCGAGAAAATTGGCTTTAAAAATCTGTAGTGTTGCTTGCATGATGATAAAATCCGAATATATGTCGGATTTTTTTTTAGTTGGCTCTGCACTTCAGACACCAGTAGAAATAAACGGATTTTGACATAATGCATGAAAATAATTCGCAATTCTGATTTTTTTGCTAGAAGCGGACGTAATAATCGTTTTTTTCTCTGTTTTTATTAAACATGGAACGTTTTTCAAGTCGGGAGCTTGCCGATATGCATTTTGTTTATGTTTATTGCAACGGAAATTAGACAGCAACAGTACGCGAATATCGCAGAGGGTTTCCGCATCGACGAGTGCCATCTTTTCGTGTGCAAGAGTGCATCGAAATTTGGTAGAGCATGGAACATTTCAACGTCTTCGAGGACAAGGGCGTCCCTTAGTAAAGTATGACTATGAAAACGCTTTAAATTACATTGAAGAAAATCCTCACATTGGACTCAGACCACTTTCCACAGTCACTAGCATACCAAAATCTTATGTAATAAAATTGCCATTAGTGCCTATTATAACCCGGTAAGTAATATTAAATTATTTTTGGCTAGGAAGAATGACGCAGATGCAGGGTCTTCATCCGTATCATTTCCAAAGGATGCAGGAATTAAAACCTGAAGACTTTCCTGCGAGAATAGAATTTTGTCAGTGGGTCTTAGACAATGCCAATATTGTGTTACGAAATATTTTGTGGTCTGATGAGACCACATTCACAAGGAACGGAGCCTTTAATTTCCACAATACGCATTATTGGGCCAACGAGAATCCGAAGGTGGTTAGGCGCACTCACTTTCAGAATAGGTATTCAATAAACACTTATAGGCTGGAATTATCGGAGACAAACTAATTGGACCTATTGAGATTCCCAATCGTCTAAATGCTGACAGATATTTGCAATTTTTAGACTTACTAGAAGACCTCCCATTAAATGTCAGGCGGGAAATTTACTACCAACATGACGGAGCATCAGCTCATTTTGGGAGGAACAAAATTGGTTGAATGACAATTACCCGAATAGATGGATTGGCAGAGGTGGTTCAGTAGCCTGGCCGCCCCGATCTCCGGACTTAAGTCCGCTGGACTATTATCTTTGGGGTCATCTATCTGGCATAGTGTACGTCCTGAAATAAATTCACGGAAAGATTTATTTCAAATAATAGTTAATGCTGGGATCAGCTGAGACAGCAACATTTTCAAATTCTTAGCGCCTCACAAAATATCAGGCGTCGGTCAAGGCTTTGCATTCAAGAAAATGGAAACCTTTTTGAGCATTTAATGAAATATGAGGTTATAGTTAAAGATCTTACCGTGTTTGTTATGTGTCAGTACCCTACACTTAAAATTTTGGGTTTGTTTTTAAAATTTTAAGCTGCCTTTTGAACAGACATGTAGAAAGATGTTTATTGTAAATTACTGCTTTGTTGCAAGAATAATAATCAAATGAAACAAAAATGTTTTACTTTCTATTTTCTGTGTGAATTTCTTAAATCAACAAATTTAAAAAAAGCATCCATATTTCTCTGGATAGAATGCACCCCTTTTCATAAAAACCACGTATTAATTTACAGAATGAAAACACATATCGTTTTCCATTGGCAGGAAAGAAAACGGTCATTTTTATCCTATTCTTTGAAATGCCGATAAAAAGGCATGCAAATACACTCAGTGGGCACTGAACCTACCAATAGAAATCGCTATTAGATTAATGCATACATAGCCAACTAGAAAAATACTACATATTACCTATATTCGAATTTTATCATCATGCAAGTAACGCTACAAAAGATTTTCAAAGCCAATTTTCGCGTAAACGGTACATCTTAGCGTTACAAATCAAGAGTACCCTTTTTACGTAAAAAAACTCAGATTTTCAGATTTTATAAGAAAAAACTTTAAACGTGGACCCACAAAAAGGTTATGACAGTTTATTTGCGTTTACCACCCCAAATGTTACGCCTCTGACTACAATTTTACTTTTCTAACCACAATCCGCATGCTAAAATTACCCGAATACCAAAATTTCAAAGGCATAGTTGTAACCGTTTCGGAAATGTGGATTAAAAACCATGTACAGGAGTAAATCTGTTAAGGGCTGTAACTCTGTTAGGGTGCAATTTTCGACATATGTTTATTAAGAAAACTAGAGTCTATTTTATATTTAGAATACGCTGTTAAAATCTTTTACACTAATTTCGGGACACCCTGTATACTTTTGGACAGTTGCTTGTATTGAACTTTACTTAATGTTAACAGGTGTATTTCCGAATAGCTTTGTATTATAAAAAATTTAAATAAAATAGTTAAAGGTCATACTACCAAATCACGTTGCAAGTGTGAAATAGTTATTTGTGTATTTAGAGCGCAAAGTAACGGGTTGCCGATCGAGAAAGAATGTTACTGCGCGACGCGTACCGGAGGCAGTAAGTAATAACACTACAAAAACGTCTCTCCCACCTTTGACAGACGAGCACGGTATCACGGCGGAAGGAAAATGATGTTTTAATCGCGCCCTACCTTAAACGTCCCCCAAGGCAAGGCTGTCCCCACCATAACCAGCGTCAATTATACTTCAACTATACTATGACAGAAAATAAGTTTCATCACCGTTATATTCATAAAATCCTCAAAGAACTTGATATGCAAGAGGCATTAAGACCAGACGGAATACCTGCCATCGTGTTAAAGAACTGCACCAACGAACTTTTTTTTGTCTTACCGAAAAGGGATATACCAATCTTCTTGGAAAGTCGCTCGAGTGCAACCTATTCCAAAGGAGGCAAGAAAGCCGCGCTCTCAAACTATCGCCAATTACCTTACTTCCAATAATCTCCAAAGTCATGGAACGTGTAGTCAATCAGCAACTAGTCAAGTACCTCGAGACCAACAGAATAATTAACGATAATCAATACGGCATTCGCTATGTCACTCATATATGGAGAGGAGAAATTGAGAGCTACAAAGAAGCTTGAGCGATGGCGTTGGATATTTCGAAGGTATTCGACAGAGGCGCGACGAATTCCTCAACAAATTGCCTTCCTTCAGACTGGTAGCGTATCTGTGCAGCTGGCTTACCAGTTTCCTTAAGAACCGATATCTGCACGTTGCAGTTGATGGACACATCTCAGACACATTCACCATTCATGCGCGCGTGCCTCAGGGTGCAATATTTTCACCAACTCTGTTCCTCAGATGTTTGCAGATGACAGTACTCTTGTCTCCCAATTTAGGTCAGAAAAATATTTACCAGCGACTGGGATCTACCACCGCAGACAGGAGCAGATTACAATATTTAATCAAGATCTGGAGAAAAAACCAACTTGGGGCGACAGAACTTTGGTCCAATTTAATGTAGCAAAAACCCAAGCAGCCACGTTTACCAAGAAAGCCAATACGGCGGGTCCTGACATCATGATGACATGATCCACCATTCATTTAACCTCGTCAATCGGACTAAACGACGATATTTTTACGGACCCTCAACCGAGAATCACAGTTACATAAAAACAACTTTTTCATTTTGTCAAAATTAACTTTATTTTGTACCTGTTGTGTAAAATACAATAAAATACAATACCTAAACCAACTATACTAAAATCTTTTGTCGTAAATTGAAAAGTTGTATTTTTGAAACTATACCTATTTAATGTTCTAATCGATGTTATAATAATAATTTAAATATATTTTAAGTAGGCTTTTAAGTAGGCCCTACCTGCCTAAATAAACTATCATAATCCTGCAAGCCAAACCATATATAACAAGCCCTTATACTGAAGGTGAAACTAAGGAAACAAAAGGAACTTCAAATAAATAAATAGTTTGAGGTGTGTGTTTACTCGCCATTTTTCACTATCGTTTTTAGCCTTAAGCATGAACTGGAAACATGGGAAGACTAAAGAGGATTGTCTCTGGAGGAAATAAATTGATTCACTTAAGTACCAGCTTAGAACAATATATCAAATGCATTACAATAACACACACACACACTGCGGCACCCAACAATTATTATTATAAATGGTCAAAACATCGATCGTCAAAAATGCCATATTCCACCTACGCCTACGGCTATGCCGAAAACGAAATAACGAAGGGAAAGCGAAGACGCGAATACCGACCAATACAAAGGCCCAAAAGGCAAAATGGCGAAACAGACGCGCAGGGAAAGCACCGGGTTGGTTAGGTTATATTACTGAGTGGCACCGACTTCAAATAAAGAGCGACTAGATTTAAACAATAAAACTATTGAGAGCTATTTAAAATAGACAAATTGTTTAAAAATACAATTAAACTAGGACGTACTTTTTACGCAAAACATAAACCTTATTCGTCGTGGTTGACATTAAAAAAATAACATTATATAGGTACCTAATATATGTAGGTATTTATCCAATGCAAACCAAACCTGGTCAATATTTTACAAATTTAAATAAAAACAGGTTTGCAAAAAGTTGGTTCACGTAAAATTTATTTATAATATACCTATATAAAATAATACATTACTTTTTCTTAACGTTATATCAAATGACCAAAAAATGACGTGACTATGACGTTATTTTACTGACGATCTTTTCACGTGAGTTTTATCACGTCTTATTGACGTGTTTTTTTGGTTAGCTGACGAGTTACGACGAGATATCACTTGAAAATGACGTCATTATCACGTACCTCTGCTACCTGGGCCAGGGCCCGCTTCAGCGTTTACGTCGCCCCGGACAAAAAGGCAAATTGCCGCCCCCTAATATACATTTAAAAATGTATATCTTTTGTTTAAAATAAAAATCAAATGGTTTTAAATTATATTAAAAACGTATATTCAAAAAGAAACATATAACATAATTAAAATTCAAGTAGGACAAAACAGTAAACATTAAAAACGGTAATATTAATATAACACTTATTCCTATAAACAATAATTTTTAATACGTTTGAAGGTAACACTATGGGTCCAAGGGTAGTACAAATACCAAAATAATGAAAAGCAAATTAATTGTTAACCAGGTGCATTTTTAATATTATTACAAAAATGTGTTATTGCACAACCGCACAAACAAAACTTACATCCTATAAAAACTAAACAAAAATAACATCCGCTACTTTAAAGTCACAGGAAACATTTCTTTCTCACTTTTATTTCTGAAAACTTTTTTATTACCTCTTTTAAATTTATTCTCTAGCATTTAGTGCTTGATCAATTGTAAAATAAAAAAAATCGATCTTATATTTTTCTTTGGGATCTTCGATCGGTTCATCTCGTGTTTCGTATGAGAAATGGGGGTTTCTTCTTCTTACACGATGTCGTGGTATTGTTGATTCAAAACTAGCCTCAACGCCAATTTCATCTAAATCCGGATGGTTTTTCGAATGACAATTATTCGAACGACAGTTCTTCGAACGAAATTTCTTCGAATGGACAGTTCTTCGAATCGATAATTTTTCGAATGTGGAATTCTTCGAATGGATCATTCTTCGAATCTTTAATTTAGTTTGGGTCCCTTTTACCGTTTTAGCAAAATTTCTGCAACGCCTCGTTGGTGTAGTAGGTAGCGTTCTTACCTGTCATTTCGGCGCTGCGGGTTCGATACCCGTCGGTCGCGACAGATGTTTTTTTTACACTACAATTTAATCCTATACATTATTTTTTTTATTTAATTATTTATTTTTTCCATTAACTGGACATTTTGTGAAAAAATGCCGCCCTTTCAATTTGCCGCCCCGGACAAATGTCCGGGTTGTCCGGCCCTAGAGCGGGCCCTGCCTGGGCACTCGTTTGCTGTACAACTGGAAACACCTAGAACGTCGCTTTACAAGGACTCCTTTATATGGTGCATTGCATTACTGTGGAACTCACTCCCACGACATCTGTTTTCCCCTAATTACAACCTACAACTATTCAAGAACCGTGAAGATCCACATCTTCGCACACACACACACCGTTCGTCGAGTGCCATAGGATCTCCCTGTAGTGTGTGTGCAACTGCTATTAAAAAAATATTTAAAAATACCTATTTTCTTCATTATCGTTTCTGATATTGTCTCAAATATCGAATGCCTTGCTATAGGACCGTAATTACTCGACGTAACCTTTTTGTACTGCGTACATTTACTGTTTGCCAAATGAAAGAACCTGGACGGAAAGAATGCGGGCAAAAAATGTCCTCGCATATTTAGATACCGCCACATTTTTTTCCCAATAATCCTAATTTATTTTCTGTCTAGTTTCCTATAGTGAATTTACATATTTATATTTCCTACTTGAATACTTAATTTTGTTATTTTCCTTAATACTAGTGTCTTCTATTATTTACTATTTTATTTACACAGGGAAATACAGAATACGGAATAAGTATACTATAATATTTATAATGTTTATATTTTATTCGCCTTCAAGCTATTTAAAATACGCGACAATAGGCAACAGTGCGACGTTTACTTGATTTTTAACGGGGAGGCAGTTTCGTGATTGGTCGCAGGATATATTAAATACACTGTGACCCTAGACCAACACCTAATTTTTTTACATATTTTAAAATTTCGGCAGCGACTTGCTTTAGCCATTGGCGTGGAAATTGCCGATGCCGAACTGTGTGGTTATTTATATTATTTGGTTTGTAGGGTCTGGTGATATATAGGTTTTGTCGATTTTGCAAATTCTCTTTTTTCACTGCAAAGGGGGTGTCCTATATGGTAGTTTAAGCCAAAAAAGTCGGAAGATCCGCTACATTTGAACCGAAAAAATGCCCTCAAAGTTCGAGTTTTGATACAAACTTTCAGCACCACTTCACAAAAGCACTAGAAATATAGACAAAATACATCTGAAAATCAATTGTCGGGTGAAAATATTAACTAGGATACATTTGCGTCGAACGAGAGACCTCCGTTTTGTTCCGGTCCTAATTTAAAGCGACTCATAGCCATAGCCCCATTAAACAAAATTAAATTTTACTTGTAAATATCCATCCTTCTTTTTACTGTCAACTGTCACAATAGCCAAAACAAAGATTTTTAAGAAGGCACACTGTTGCCAACGGTTACTGTAGTTTCGTTAGCAAAATTCATTAGAAAAATGGTGCGCTATAAGCGCAGCTTATTCACTACCAGCTAGTCATCTTGCGGCGGCGTCCTTTGATTTGGGAAAGTCAATAACCAAGTTTTGCAAATTTTAGAAAAGGGGCATGACTTAATATTGTTTTAAACGCCTGGGCATCTGAATAATACTTTTGACAGTTCGTTTAATTTAAAATATGCTTTTTCTACTACCGTGCGTAAAGTACTCTCTTTACGCACCCTCTGAGATTCGTAAAATAGGCTTTTTTAATGTGCAGTGCGTAAAATAAGTTATTTTACGCACTAGTGCGTAAAGTAAATCTGACATATTTTTTGACATTTAGGGCAATGCGTTAAATAATATATTTTACGCACTAGTGTGTAAAATAATTTATTTGACGCACCAGTGCGTAAAGTAATTTAATAATATTTTTGTTTTTTCATATATTTTTCGGTAGTAGAATAGTATATTATTTTATATGGAGGAAAACTGATACTTTTCATGGCGCGCTCGTGTTTAACAGCCGAACGGAGTGAGGCTGGTAATAGAGAGCAAGCCATGAAAAGTAACTTTTCCTCCAAATAAAATATGCTGTTTTTTCTTCAAATGTCGACAAATTAATGCAAAAACATCTCTTTTTAATAGTAATAATATCTAATTCTTATTAAAGATAAATGGGTTCGCAAGGCGGCTTAGACCACGGTCGTAGGTGGCCTTGCCTAGAACGGTGTCGATGAAATGTAACATCAAGCTGTCAGTGGACACTGTCAACAATAATTATTTTTTAAGAATGCGTCTCCGATTGCGTTTTAATTCCGTATTGATAAGCAGTTGTTGAGTAAGTTCGATTAAATAATAGCCAATTTGTTCCTAAATTAGTGATTTTTACAAATGCAGTCACAAATTGAATGATAAATACAAATTGTAGTTTAATAAATCTTGAGTTGTTGACGCAAGTTTTGCTGTCTGTTTGTATTGTATCTATGTTGCTATGGTAACACTTTTACCTCCGCCGGCGGAAAAGTGAAAAGTAAAGCTCCGGCGGAGGAAAAACGAAACTTCACGGCCGCCTACACAGTCGAGTAATGACAGATTTACTGACGTTTGAAGAAAAAAATTTTTGTATGCTACTCATGTGTAAAGTACCCTTTTTTTATTCAATTTCAATCAAATTTTTTTATCAATATTCCCATTCATAAAAAAAGGTTCAATTTACACACTTGTTGCATAAATAACTATTTTATCGTCTAAAATCCGTTTAAAAACTATTTTAAAACGCACAATTGTATAAAAATCCGAAATTTCCGAACCTCTCAGGGCGATAGCCGAGGCTTCGGACGAATTTGTCATGTATTTTGAAGCGAAAATTCATTTTACTGTGGAACTGAACCGCTCAGGGCGCAGTGCCCGACACTCCAAATTTCCGATTTCGATAGAGTTGACTAGCTGGTAGTGGATAAGCTGTGCTATAAGTGTGTCTACTCTTTTTTTATTTAGGTGAATGATTTTTTTTATGGCAGTAGCACATCCTATATTGCTCGACAAGCGGTGTGTGTGCGAAGATGTTGATTGACACGGTTCTTGAATAGTTAGTTTGGGGAACAGATGTCCTGGGAGCATATTCGCACGATAGCATATAGTCAGATGTCGTGACTGTTATATAGAATCAACAAATAAGTCTTCTATTATTTTAACACTTTATACATGGCCCTTCGCTCGCTTCGCCCGCTTCGGGGGCTCAACAAGCAGAAACTAACCAAGTGCTAACCAAAACTAACCCAAAATAAAAAAAATATATAAAAATGTTGGGTTAGTTTTGGTTAGCAGCTGGTTAGTTTCTATTTGTTGAGCCCCCGTATAGAGAGCGAAGCGAGCGGAGGGCCATGCATGAAGTGTTTAAATAATTGAAGACTTATTTGTTGATTCTATGTAACAGTCATGACATCCGACTAAATGCTATCGTGCACGTCACATATTATGAAGAAACGTTCGGCATAGTCGAATGGACATCTTGCTTGTTACATCCGAATATGCGTCCTGGGAGTGAGTTCCCCAGTGATGCAGTGCGCCAGACAAAGGAGTTCTTGTAAAGCGATGTTCTAGGTGTTTCCAGTTGTACGACGAACCGGTGCGCTCTTGCCGTCTATCGTGACTGTCTGACAGGCGTTGTCAGGGACGGGATAAGGCGGGCCAAATCCTGGGAACATCTGCCGTAAAAGTATCTGTAAAACAGGGATTTCTCGGTCACATGTTTGCGGTGTTTCAGACTATCCAGATTCCGGGTCAACTCCGGGTCACCGACGAGACGCACAACTCTCTTCCGAACGGAATCCAGTAGCTTTAGGGTGTGCTCTGGCGTGGCACCCCAGATGTGTGAGCAATATTCTAAGCACGGTCTTATTTGCGCTTTGTAAAGCAAGAGCAACTGCTGCGGTGTATACATTTTTTGTTGCTAAATAGCGTACCAAGCTGCTGGGGGCTGATTTTGCGACGTTAGCAACGTGGTCATGCCAGGACATATTGCTGTTGACCGAGACCCCCAGTAGTCCGATTAAATGAACATGAAGGGATGGTCGATCCTGCCATAATGATATCATTGCCCGCCGTATGGTAAACGTGGCTGCTTGGATGATTGTTCAATGTGCATTTGCATTCATTCATCGGAATAAAAGAGACACTATTCCTTTTTATGTATATATTCGTCAAATATTTCACTTCATACATGGCCCTCCGCTCGCTCCGGGGGCGTAACCAAACAAACCTAACCCAAACTAACCCAAGACATTCCCAAATGAGGAAAAACAAACTAAAAAATATTTGCATTTTCGACTGACAAATTTCATTTTTTTTTATTTCCGGCATGCCTTGGGTTAGTTTGGGTTAGTTTTGTTTGGTTGCGCCCCCGAAGCGAGCGGAGGGTTATGCGTGAAGTGGAATATTAAATATACTTAAATAGTAAACAACACTGTTATTCCCCGTAAGAAAATGTGCAACTTTTGGAAACACTGTGCCAGGCCCCCGGTGTCGGTTACTAAAATTTCATTATTTTCACGTTACAATTTCAATATTTTCACGTTACACCTGGAAAAGTCGTAGTGGAAGTTTGCCCTTCTAGGGCAATTTAGGCCCAAAACGCGGATATTTTTTCGGCTCAAATGTGGCGAATCCTCCGATTTTTATGGCTTAAGCTACTCTATAGGACACCCCTTTTCTAGCGAAAAAAAAGAAAATTTGCAAAATCGACACAACCTATATATCATCAGACCCTTAATTTGATGATATATTTGAAGATTTTTAACCTTTCTTATATTTTTCTTGCATTTGGTGATTATTATACGCGGTTAACTAATTTTTATATATTTCGGATAACTCTCTTAACTGAACTCTCTAAATTAAAATTTTTATTACAAAACAATTCCGTACGTGTTATAAAGAGCGTTTTGGAACATACTTGCTTCAATATTGCCTAACTTTTAATACAAAAATTTAATGCTAGAGAATTTATATGAATTAGCTACGATAAACCGTTCTTTTCCAAATTAAGCGACGTCATCAATGACGTAAATACAAAACCTTCGGGAAACGAACTCTACTTATTACTACAACATATTTATGTAATACATACAACAAATAATATTATCCTTATTATAAAAATGAGATATTATTATATGACATATTTTGTACTATAAGACTGTAATATAAAAAAACTGTAATTAATTTTAACGTCTTAAACTAATCAATATTATCAATAATAATATGGTAAGAATAACCTCGTGCGCCTATGGGAAGGCAAGATTTTTTACGTGCTAGTCCTCTACCCCCTTCAGTCGTTGTTAAGGTTCACTCGCTTGGCGCACTATATCTTAATGTTATGCTCTTACCATAAGTCACATAATTACTGGCCTATCTGTTTTAATAACTTGCCGATAAATGACTCGGTCTAATATTATTTCATCTCGATCTATTCTCTTTCTTATCATAACTTTATTTAGAAATACCTAGTAAAACAGACCGACCCTAGGTATGCGAATTAACAAAGAAAAGTTCTAAAATAATTAAACGCTGTGTCTAGACTCCTGGTACCGGTATCAGAATAAATCCCGGTAAAATGATAACGTATATGTAATGACGTAAAAATCTACCGGTATTTATATCAAGATATGCTAGCCTCCCGGTACCGATGTCCGCATAAATCCCGGTATGTATTGATGACGTAATAAATATTCTGCCGGTGTTTCTATTAATCCAGTTAGATTTTATAAAATAATTAGCATTTAAAGATCCTTTACAGGCGTAGCCGACTATATCAAAATCGGCCTCTCCTATTGGTCGATCCGCATGACCCTTCGCTCGCTTCGCTCGCTACGGGGGCTCAAGAAAAGGAAACTAACCAGGTGCTAACCCAATCTAACCCAAGACATACCCAAAATCAAGAAAAAAATCTGTTTAGAAACATAATCTTAAAAAAAAAATGAAAAAAAAGCAATGGGGTTCGAACCCGTGCCGTCCAGGTGAGACTCAACTATCTAAACCTCTACACCACGAGAGCTCTTGCGACAAACTGATTGCATCGCGAAGACATATTGTAAAACGAGAACAAAATCTACCGGGATTATTGAAAATACCGGTAGACCATTACGTCATCATACCGCCATTATATTTTACCGGGATTTATTCGGATACCGGTACCGGGAGGCTAGACACAGCGATAATTAAATTCACCGACAAAATTGGAAGAGGCAGATAGAATGGGGACGCGCGCCTGGAATCCGGACTAACACCCGACGCGAGACCGATATGTACGTCTTTGTCTAATGCAGTGGTCAAATGTGTGGGATTGGAATGTTTGATATTTTCTTGTCGCACTTACAGAGTTAAATGGGATCATTTCCATATAAAAACGCGACGAAAAGCACGGATAGGCAGAAGAAACCTTCTCTCTAACCCTATACCTTCGCCTCGGCTGAGTGGTGGCTTTACAATCTTAACCTTATTCCCGTAACCTATTTCCTAGCAATTATCGTTAATTCTTAAATAATTAGTCTCTGTCTTAACGATGAAACGAAGAGCCAACAAACTTAGTGCCGCAGGCACTAGTTCCAGGGGAGAAGAACCTGCTTCTTCGTCCATAGGTAAATAATGGGTTTATATTTGCAATACCTATTTTAAATGGATAAACTACAAGACTTTGTTTTAATAATGTTTTTTATACTCAAAAAGGGTACAGATAACTCATAGTACAGTAGATTGGAGTTCGGTAAAATGCGTTCTTTTGTTTGGGACTTATTCCTGCAATAGGTGGTGTACAAAATAAATCTATTAATCAAACTAAACTTGTTTATTATAAATCAATAACAAGATGGGCTATTGTTAGTAAGAACTTTAAATAGGTATTACCCAAAATGGTACAAATAAACAAATATAAAATATGGACCTACTGCGTCGACTGATGCCTTCGCCCCGCCCCCCAAAAGAAACTTTCGGGTCACCCCCCCAAAAGAACCTGATGACGTAATTCCGTGGGGGATCCCATACGTCCTGGTCAAGATCTTACCGATTATGCTCCCTACTTGTTACTAACTTAGGTATCAATTCCTTAAGGTGTGTAGGTATACCAGGTGGTATGTACGAGGACTTCTAGAGTAAATGTTGCGAAATTACCGCGCATTGAGCACAGTGCAAGGGCATGCCTTTTGGATTTTGATACCTAACTCCCTTGCAAAATTGTCACCACTTGTTTTAGGTTTGAGGGTCAAATGAAATGCTGTAATGCAAAATAAAATGTAATTAACTAATAATTATACATTGTTTTATATGATAATGGTTTATTGAAATTTTGTAAGTCTCAAGTATCGACATTTTCCGTTCTATTAAAGAAAATAAATGTATTAAATGGTCTATCATTGTTTTATTACCAGTATTATCTGGTACCGAGGGAGACAAGACTTCTACTTTACGAACCTACTACTACACAACGCCAATTAAACAGGGTCTGAACCGACAGTAATAGTATTTATTATCATTATTGTTACGATCATGTCCAACAAAGTTGCTGTTTTTTGGGTGCAAAGGGTGTACCCGGGTCAGTGGCGTTTCACTATTTTCTTCATTATCGATGCATATGGGACCGTAATTAGTTGACTTAACATTTTTGTACTGCGTATATTTACCTTAATGTTATGCTCTTACCATTAGTCACATAATTACTGGCCGTATTTGCTTATTAACTTGCATAAAAATTACTTAGTCAAATATTATCTCTTATCCATCCATTATTTTTCTTATCATAATTTAATTTAGTAATACTAGAAGGGACTAAATATATTTTTGCTACTATCTTAGTAATTATTTTAATTTATTTTTATACTGAGTTTACCTACGTGAACGGATACACTTTTGCGAATTTGGCTGTAAGCCGCATAGCAGTGAACTGTTTTATTTAACTGTAATTTGCAACTTTGACTTTTCACCTAAAAGCATGCCCCGAAATGAGCTCAATTCGTGTTCACCTGTATAGAATTATCGGCTATATATGAATGCATTAACATCATACGTTAATTCATTAGTATATTGCCTTTATTAATTTTTTATTGGTATAATGATATTATAACGACAAATTAATAAACAACTATTTTATTAATAGGATTTAAATAGGCACCACGTTGCTGGAGTCAGATGTTTGACAGTTTTTGAAGTGAAAACGTCTTTAGCACGGGTGTGATTTGAGACTCGATGAAATGAAAAAGCGACAGTAAAAAGGGATCTATAGGATGTAGCCTGCAAGAGAATAAGATAGAACTCTGCTGTACAGTTGTTACATGTTTGTTAAGAATAAAAAGCTAAAAGCAGTTCTCGTCCAATCATTAAAGTTTAGTAACGTCAGGAGTGGTTAGTACTTGGATGGGTTAGTTGATAAAAGTTTGCATAAAAAATATGAAAATCATAAAAAGCGAGTTTCGATTTAGAGCCTAAGGGGCAAGCGCTATCGATCTGAAATGTGGTACATAGGTCTAAAATTAAAAGGAGAATTTTGCATTTTTATAAATTTGTATAAATAGTGATTTTAAAAATAAAATTTCGAACATCGTCATTAAATAAAAAAATTCTAGATTACATATTTTATGGCTGTGTGCAAAATTTGTTCCTCTAGCAGCAACTGTTTGGCATTAAAAACAAAACTTGTTCCATAAGGTGTAATCTTCCGCTTTAATAGATTAAGCCTGCTCACTGGCATTTGAGGTGCAAAAGGGCGCCTTCTCTTTTGCACTTTCTATGGATCTGTCCGATTTTGCCTACATAAAAATAATTTTAGTAGGATGGCCTTAATTTATAAGGTCGCGGGTAAATACATTATGCATGGACAGTTTTAGACGTATTAATACATCCAAAGTAACATTGAAATTTTTTTATCATATCCATCACCGCACAGTGGACATGTCGTTGTTTATTACCCTCCAGTAATTTCTTGAACAATAATTAGGAACATAAGTTTCTGGCCGACAGTATGACGTCATTACAAATAGGTAAAAATTGAACTATAAAATCTGATTTTTGCCTTGACTCTTTCAGAAAGTGTCACCGAATAGCAAAAAACCTCACACAATATGTTGTATAAATTGATAATGACATTTTAAATTAAATTGATCCTACTAGATAAACTATAACCTCATTTAGAATAAAACTACTATTCTAGCGAAAACAAAAAGCAATGAGTTCATAAAAATTATATTATCTATTTATTTCCAATCATCAGTTATGTATTTGAAAAAATATCATCAAATACTTCTGAGTTACAGACTTTTAATTATTATAGTAATGACTTGGCTCCATATCCAATGAATTAAAAATCATCAAAGTCCAAAAAATGTCTCACTACAGCAATTAATCTTAAACATATATTGCTATTTTTCTGCATCGCCTTTCCTAAGATTTCTTTGAATTTATCTCCATTCACATCCTGAATATCAAGATGATCATCTTTGTCTGACAGAGTTATGGGTAGAATGATGGACGCCATGATAATTCCATAGGATGAATACTTTCTCCATAGTCTTACTAGTTCGCTATAAGGGAACAACTGTTCAGGATCACTTCCCAATTTTTTTAAAGTACTTGATATTGATGAATGGTATATTCCCAATAACTCTTTAAATTCAAGTAGTTCCTTTTCCGAAGAAGTCGAATAAAAATGATGTGACAAGTCCAATACAGGCAATCCTAAAGTTGACACCTGGAAATCTAACAATACTGCTGCTTCTGGTTGTTCATTATTTTGCTTCTGAAACACAATTAAAGAAATAGTTTAAACATAATATAAAAAGTTACTGGTTTCGTCTACTGCAATATTGAGCTTCAATAGCCAGAATTGAAGCTCGATATTGCAAAGCTTCATAATTGTTTCCTGTAATATTTCCTTTTCTTTTTCTCAATTATAAAAGAACAAATTATTAAAATCTTTAAGGGTATGCCATTATGTGAAAGGGGTTAAATTGAAGTGAACCAAAAATAGCTTTACAACAACTGAAGTTCGGGTTTGGGCCGACCACTATGCGTGAACACAGCTGTTTTCTGAATATTCAGATCAGAGTTTAGGACATGCCAAACTAGTCTGAACTATCACTTTTGAAGTAATTATTGTCTACTCATAATGTGTTCATTATTTTGTTTTATTGCACTTGGGTTTGGAAAAAGTGACCAGTATCAATAATGGTCCAACCAATCGGAATTGTACATTTTTCAGATTTGGGCCAACGACCGAAATGATATTGGCCGCCGGCATTTCTGGTTGTGTATAGAATTTTAGTTAGCAAACAATTTTTCATAAAAGTTATTCTATTCCTTAGGCCCTAAAAATGAGCAGATTGGCTTATCTTAAGTTAATTCGTTATTAAATGGGAATATGATCCATGTGCTATGTAAAGTCATAATCAGAAGGCAAGTGTACCAATCTGAAATTTGGTCCATATGTCTAAAATTAAAAGGAGAATTTTGCATTTTTATAAATTAATATAAATAGTTGGTAGTTTTAATAATAAATTTAAAAATTGGCAACATCGTCATTAAACGCAAATTTCTACACTAAATTTTATGTCTGTGTATAAAATATGCGTTTTTGGCATCAACCGTTTGGCTTTAAATGCAAAATTCGTTTCCACAAGGTGTAGTCTTCCGCCTTAATGGATTAGGCCTGCTTACTCGCGCCAACCTTCTCTTTTGCACTTTCTATGGATCTATTCGGTTTTGTTTACACAAAACTATGGTTAAATTAAATAAAAAGTAATTAGATCCAGGTGCAATTTTAGAAGGGTAGCCTTAGTTGATGAGGTCGCGGATAAATAGGTTGTGCATGGATAGTTTTTGACGCATTAATGTATCCAAAGCAACACCGACATTTTCTATAATGTTCATCGCCGTATAGTAAAAGTGCCACTGGTGATTACCCACCAGTAATTTGTTGCAAAATAAATATTAGGGAAAATTCGGTTTTGGCCGCCAGGATGACGTAATTTCAAAAGGATATAATTTCGAATATAAAATATCATTTCGGCTTTGACTCCTCCAGAAAGTGTCACTATATAATAGCAAAACACTAAATTTCAAAAAGTTTTTTTTAAAATATAATATGCGATAACTTATTTGACATAGTCGTAACATGTAATTAAAATAAATATAATTATTAAATTTTAAAACATCTCACACAATATGTTGTACAAATTTACATTGACATTTTAAATTAAATTAATCCTTCCAAATAAACAAGAACCTCATTTAGGATAAATCTACTATTCCAGCGAAAACAAAAGCAATAACAACATAGTAAGTTTGGTAAAATTATATTATCTAATTGTTATCAATCATCAGTTTGAAAAAATATCATTATTTGTGAGTTACCGACTTTTAATTTTTATAGTAATAAGTTGGCTCCATATCCAATGGATTAAAAATCATCAAACTCTAGAAAATGTCTCACTACAGCAATTAATTTTGAAGATATGTTATTGCCATTTCTCTGCATCTCCTTTCCTAATATTTCAATGAAATTATCTCCATTCAGATCCTGAATATCAGGTGTATTATCTTTGTCTGATAGAGATACTGGTAGAACGAGTGACGTAATGATAAGTCCATAGGATGAATACTTTTTCCACAGTTTTACTAGTTCACTGTAAGGAAACAACTTTTCAGGATCTCTTCCTAGTTCTTTTAAAGTACTTGATAGTGATGAATGGTATGTTCGCAGTAGCTCTTTAAATTCAAGTAATTCCTTTTCCGAAGAAGTCGAATAAAAATGATATGACAAGTCCAATACAGGCGAACCAATAGTTGACACCTGGAAATCCAGCAATACTGCTTCTTCTGGGTATTCATTACTTTGCTTTTAAAACATAGTTAGACAAATACTTAAACATACAAAAAGCGTTGTAACTGATTGCATATAATATTATCATTTTTTTGTTAGTTATAAAAGTACAAATTGTTAACATTTTTAAAGGTACGCCATTATGCGAAAATGGTCAAATTAAAGTGAACGCAAAATAGCCTGGTGGTTAGTTTAACAATTTTTAAATGGCAAGTTTGCTTTTTTATTTGAAATTCGAAAAAACGTTATTCTTTATGCAGGGTGGTTCATTTAGTGTAATATTCTTTAGTCGTAAGATTAAAAAAGCCCTAAGCACAAAGGTGTTTTCAGTTCTTAGAAGCACATATTTTATAATCATTTTGAATTATACAGGGTGCTTCACAAAACAGAGACAACATTTTACTTTTTTAAATAGAATACTCTATACACTAACCCAAACTAACCCAGAACAGGTTTCCCACTTGATATTTAGAGGGGTTTTCCGGAAAGTAGGCATTCTCAAGAGAAATTCTTAATAGATTAAAGGAGAAGATTGAACGTACTGGAAATATTAACTACGAAAAAATTACTAGAACAAAAAGTGTATTAACAGAGGAAAATGAGCTTGCAATCGCTTTGCGTAATGAAATATCAAAAATTGAGTGTTGGACACATAGGAAAACATTTAAATGTTACTAAATCACCAGTGTGTTAAAATCACTAAAAAAATCACCTAATCAAAAATCAACAGATAACGATTTTCAAGATCGGCCAACATTTTCTCAATGGGCACTAAATAAAATAAGCGCCAATACATTGTGTTCTAAAAACGTGTTGTTTCTGAGGAATCATCTTTCCATAGAAATATGTTTAAATGAATGCATTAATGATCTTAGGGTATTACTACACTGCGACCTATATAGATCTATTGGGTCTCCCTTTCTTGGTGCTTCCGTTGATGTGATTCTCAATCAGAAAACCTCATCCTGCTTCAGTGCTTCGATAAAAGCAAGTAGTCTGTATGGTTCTATGGAAGAAAGTTGCTCCTGTTCGGCGGTGCAGCACCTGAAGCAGGCCATTAGCTTGATCGCGACCAACTCTCACTCCGCGAGAAGGTGTCCCCCCTCCTCATAGAACCGGCAACTGCCCTCGTTTTCAATTTTTATTCTCTTCAGGTGCCTTCTCAACCAGCAGTGGCCCTTAAGAAAGCCGATGAGGATGCGGTGGTTGTTCTTACTCAGTGCTTTAAGGTTTTTTGATCTTCCTGGATGAGGAGCCCTAGAAACATCTTTGATTGGCTTTACGCTGAAAGACATGGACTGGTCTATTTGGTTCGCATTTCTATCGTGAACTCTTCCTTGTAGGTGAGCGGTGCGTGCATCCCTATAGATAGAAGGATTCCGGTCCTAAAAGCGGAGTTTGTGCTCTTACTTTTGCCAGTTGGTATGCTTTTGCGTTGCCTTCTATCTCATCTTATCCTAGTATCCATTGAAGGGATAGATTGTTATTCATGCCTAGTTCATCTAGCCTATCTAGGCATTCCCATATCATTCTGAAGCTGATTGTTTGTGAGCTTGTTGTTGGCTACTTAACTATCATGGAAGATGACCATCTCTTTATTCCTATAGGTTCTGACAAGGTTAAACTGCGCATCTCTTTACGAAAATATTCTAGAGTTGGTGTGCTCGTACTAGAGACTTCAATTTTCATTAAAACATACAAGGTATGCTATGGTATGCTATTAAAAAAAATCGAGAAAATGTTATCTAAATTTCTTAAAATTTGCTCTTAAAAAATAAACAAATTTCGAAAATATTTTGATTGTATTTGTAGTACCATAGAGAGTTTTAATATCGACTTCTGAGGAAATTTTATCATTGATATAAGCTGGCGCATGATGAAAAATACTCCATGAAAAGAGTCATATCTGAGGTGTCATCAGGAAGCTCAAAAAATATGATAATGCCACGTAAAAAAATCTTGTCTTGGCCATTCCTTGAGAGTTGATGTCTTGTCTTGACTCAAGAAATCTTGAAATTTCTTGATGTCTTGACAAAACAGAAACCCCCGTTTAAAAGTATTTTTATGATAACTTAACAAAAGGAAAACCCCCGCCTAAAAGTACAAAAGTAGCGGTACGGTTGGTTGATGTGATGTTTGATGTGATCTTTATGCGGAGAATCGAGGGTCAGGCGGTCAGTTTAGTATTGTTTTACATTTCGTTGCTTTATATGCGTTGTTTACGTAGCGAAATTTGCGCCATTATAGTAGAGCCGCTTTGCAAAGCTCTTTTTAGTTCTGATATCTTAGGCCATAACATATCCAAAAATAATAAAAAAAATCCTCTGAAAATAAAAAGTCTTAAGCATTAAAAACGGATCAAATTTAATTTGGCCTACAAGACATGCTTTTACCAAAATTAAAGTATCAATTTTAATTTTGTTTGTATTGACCTGTTTTTTTAATGGTCAACATTCCGAAACCAATCAAATCTTGCCCATTTTTACATCTTTATTTCATTCGGCCCATTTTTGCAGCGACCTGAAATACATTGGTTCAAAAAATATCCCCTTTTCTGTACGCCACTGAAGTAGACCCGCTTTGCAAAGTACTTTTTGATCCCGATACCTTAGGCCATAACATAACCAAAAATTATAAAATAATCCTATGGAAATAAAAAAGCTATTAAGTATTAAAAAAGGTTCGAATTTAATTTGTCCCACAGTGTATATGTCAACTTTGGACATCCGACAGAGTGCCGCTTGGTATTAAACACTTTTTTGCATAACAGTTTTTTATCTATCAATTACAAATGTTGCAGTGCTCTGTTTTTTTTTCAATAAACTAGCAAACAAATTAGTTATTTTTGAATAATTTCATATTTTCAAGAAATTTCATGATTTTCTTGATTTCTTTCCAAGAAATCTTGATCTTGAGAATTAATTTCACTGGTCTTGAAAAGCAAGGATCATTTCTTGTATTGATCTTGTCTTGAAATCAAGGCAAGATCAAGACAATATCAAGAAGTTGTCAAGAAAATAATGACCCCTACTTGCCCATATCATGGAAACCTTTTGTTCCAGAGGTTTGGAAGAAAAAAATAATTAATACAAAGGGGCTATGAAAATTTTCCCAATAATATTTCTTAGGTTTATAAGTTGACGCAAAATGGGGATTTTCGAACATTTTACTCTATACAGGTATCCCAATGAATTGCACCATTAAGAGCTACTAGCAGAACATGTTATCGCAGCTTTTATGGCAATGTGGTAAGGGAGACCTTATTTCTTCTCCCACAAGATCGCTGTAAATAAAAACTATGTCTCGTTAAATAGGTAATTTAAAATAGATTCAAAAGTAAAGTACGAAAAAGGTGCTTGATCTTTGAAAAGGAAACTATCGGATAGTATTTATTACTTGGTCTGATGATTCCATTTGTCTAAGTAATTAGAATAGAATGTTATTAAAAATTGATTAAATATTCCGAAGTCACAGCGAAAAGGAATATGTGCCCCCCACCACTTTATCATATAAGTAACGAAAACATTTTGGTAACAGAATGGTGTAATTTTATTACATAACTCTGTAGAGTAAAATCGTAAAAAAAATTGAGCGAGTCTACTAGTACCCGAGACTGATGTGTAAACATATCCTATAACGACACGGTTGTAAAAAAATGACAACAGCACGTTGTGTTCCCAAGCGGTCACCCATCCAAGTACTAAACACGCCCGACGTTGCTTAACTTCAGTGATCGGACGAGAACTGATATTTTCAACGTGCTATGACCGTTACCTATAAATTTTAGCTTGTTCATAGAATAAAAACAAACATATTCGCATTTATAATATTAGTTAGGATTCTTTAATAATATTTACTGGCAGCTTCGGAGTGGATTAATTCACTGCACAAATTCGGCACGAAAATCTAATGCCACCAGGAATAACATCAACATATGGACACAGCTTATTTACCTTATAATCTTGGGCATCCTTTGATTTGCGAAAGTCAATAATAAACTTTTTCAAAGTTTAGAAGAGGGCTATGACTCAATATTGTTTTAAACGTCTGGGCATCTGAATAATACTTTTGACAGTTCGTTAAATTTAAAATAATAATATGCTTTTTTATCGTCTAAAATCCGTTTAAAAACGATTTTAAATGGCAAAATTGTATAAAAATCCGAAAGTTCGAGGATGATAGCCATGGCTTCGGACGAATTTGTCGTGGATTTTGATGCGAAAATTCATTTTAAATCAACCGTCCATTAAAAATAAGCTGTGCTATGGATCCAAATACACTGCGAATATAATATAATAAAAATAATACTTTTGACGATTCGTTTAATTTAAAATATGCTTTTTTATCGTCTAAAATCCGTTAGAAACGGACACACATTTCCGTCCCCACACTTCCGCCCCGCCCACACATTTCCGTCCCATTTGCCGAGATTTACCCTCATACCGCCGCGTAAGATGTTTACACTTGAAAAACATTTTTCAAATTTAAATTACGTCATCTTACGTCAATCTTAATTCTCAAAAATATTTTTGGAAAAACTCTCCTCGTCCAAACCAGTCTGATCCACTAAGTGTGCAATAGATTGGAAAGTTTTTAATCTCAACTTCTGAGAAGATTTGGTCTTAGTATTGCTGATGCTTAATGAAAAATTGCAATAAGATATGTCAAAAGACATGACACTATTTATGCGCAATTTTGCCCTCTGTGAATTCGCGGTTAAATATCCAAAAGCAATTAATTAAATTTCTTACTTTCGCAAACTTCAATATAATATAGCACACCATTGGAATTATTTTAATGTAATTGATTTGTCTATGTCACTGGACTGCAGGTATACAGTTTTTGTAATCCCCAAATATGGGTGCCGGAATCTTCAATTTAATATGAAAGTTGGCGATGTAGATAGACAACTAGGAATGCATCTATTAATTTTACAGCCTTTCTTTAGTTTGTGACATAACTAGGTGCTTTGTTTTGACAGTTACATAATTCAGAATGTTTTGTGAAGGAGATTTGATCGAGTTTTTCGGGGAATTTTCTAATTAGGAAGCGAATTCATGAGTACTTAGTTGGTGGTATTTGAATTGACCTCGTATCGACTCGGGTTTTGTAGGTTGATCTAGTGTCATCCTGCGGAAGTTAGTTTTTATGAGTCTTGGTGAATAAAACCGATTGTTGCTGAAGCAGAAGTCCCTTCTCGAATAGACCTTCAAGTCTAAAAGGTGTAAAGGCGGTGACGGCGGCGTCAAAATGTTTTGTTAATTTCCCTGGAAATTGATAGCAGCTAGGCTGGATATAATAGTTTTTGACTCCAATGGCATTTTGGTATGGATTAGCCGACACTGAGGGAGAGCCGAACATCAGGTAATTAATTGAATGATGGCGAGTTTTTTTTAGCAGCACGAGGACGCCATTTTGAGACGTCTTATGTTCGTTTTTTATTTCAGGCTCCTAATTTTACTTTGAAATTTACTCTTAACTCTACCTACCTAACTTTACTCTAATTGTAACTCCAACTCTGATGGGATCCTGAATTTTAACTGGTTCGAGTGATAGTACTAAATTTTTATTCATATGGGCAAATGAGGAGACTAGAGGAGAGGATCAGGAGATTCCAGGACGCAGTTCCATTCCAATCGTAGCCTGGTGGGTAGCAATGTAATTGTTGATTGGGAAGTGGAGATTAAACGCCACTTTTCTGAAGAAGCGTTTTGGAGCCCTGAGCATTCTCGTCGGGAATAAGATAAGATCCTTTTTACCTTTTAGAAATGTTTGCACAATTCCTCATTATTTCATCTTTTTAAACTGAAAAACCAACATTTCAAAATTTAATTTTAAGTATCTTTACCGTATCTCTCTCTTACCTTTATCTTATCTTTGATTTATCTTGTACATTTGCCTTAAAGTATCTACAGTTACCTTACCGTATCTCAACACGAGATTAGATATTCTTAACTTTAAGCCTCGTATCTTGGATTTTGATCTTATCAATCAAATCTTGTATGTTTATCATATTGTAAATTTATCCTACCATATCTCAAAACGAGATTATATATCTTTAATTTTAAGCTTCGTAACATTCTTGTACATTTATCTGATTGTAAATCTATCTTACCGTATCTCAACACGAGATTATATACATATCTTTAGCTTTATGCTTCATAACTTTGATTTTGATCTGATCAATCAAAATAATTATCTTTAGTGAGTACCTACTATGTATCACAGAGATTGAATACTCAGGTACATACTCAGTATTAATCTTGGAATTTCCAATTGTAAATTTTTGTAAACTATTATTTCTTAATTATCTTAACTCTAGTTACTACATAACAAGTAGTGATATTATTTAGCTATATTTAAATATTTCAAGGCTAAGCCTTAACATTGATGTAAATTGAATTTCTCTCAGAGACGTCTGCTAGATTCTACAATTATTTCCCGATTTTGACAGATTTTCTCAATATCATAGGTAATCGAAATTCATGATAAGTATTGCTTATTTTATCTTACCTATACTTACAGATTGTTAATTATTGATAAAACATTTTGATTATAATTATTATTACTTTGGGATTATGCAATGAAATATTTTGACTTATTAATGGGCTGATCGTAACTTATGGGCTATGCGCTTATCAGAACCATTAATTTTAATTAGGGTCGTAAAGAAAATTTCATATACTACGATCTCATTATATTGTAATCTAGGATCAGTCTTGTTAAGTATTGCTTATTCTAACTTACCTATGCCAAGCGTAATTGGTGGTTGGCAATAAGATGTAATTTTAAAAAGATACTCAGTAGAGTCAAAGATTATTATTAAAATTTTTGAGGGAAAGCATATCTTTTATTTCTTGCGTTTACTTTCCTTACATTGGTGTCTTATTATGGATAATGTAATTTGACAATTTATCTTATCTTTTCTTATCTTTCGGTCTACTTTAGATCTGGCGCCCACATTTAATTGAATTTTCAGAATTCGAATTCACACCCCTAGTGCCACAGCAATAAGACGTATCTGAGCAGCGACAGGGTAACTCAAGGAACGTTTAACTCTTACTTTTATTTATTCAAATAATTTCAATTAAAATCAAAACAACAATTTTAAAATTCACTAGAAAAAAACTTTGACCTCACTTTTCTAACAGTAGACATGGAATTTTGACACAATGATAAAAACCTTCTTTTGGTATCAGCTACAACATATCAAAATTATAGAAAAATTAACAAAGGGCTAAACTGCGCTTAAATAGCGCCATGTCCTTTGAGAAAATAGGATGCTCCAAAATATGACAATGTGACACCATAATATTAAAATAATTCGAAATCGGCATTCAAACACGGACAGTTAAGCGTATTAGTATTACACTTTTTGCATTAAATTTATCAGTAACTGTCTATTTCCTTCATCTACATTTTTAACTAAAAAGAAAAATATATAAAGTAGGAGCTGTATAAAAATTAAAAAGGGTTGGGTTATTTACAGTCTAGGCGTTAATCAAAGTGTGCTCCGCGGAGCTCCGGTGCTCCGCAAAGCCTCTGGTGGTGCTCCCGGCAGTCATAATAAAATTAATACATGTATTAAAGAGGAACGTACGAGAATAAAGTTACCTAAGATATAAATAAACTACCAAAACGAAACGCCTACTTATAGGTTTTACGGGCACATACACGTAAATTTAATATATTGTTAAGTAAGCGCCCGACCTTTTACATGGAAATGTTACACATACGCCACCATTCGGTTCCATACTATAAGCATCGAATGACCTCGGTTCGTCGCGCCGCTTCTCGTTGACGCATAGTCTGGCTGCCCGAAGTTTCTGGAGAATTCGAGATGATTCGATGGTTGTATAATAATAATATAAAGGAGGATTGTTTGACGCGGAGAATTAATTAATTAAGCAGCGTACTGCAACATTTACTCGCACTGCGCTCAGTATTTTCTGTTCGCTTGTGTTGCTCGTAGTGGTTGTAAGGTCTTGTATTTCTTGCGTGAAGAGATTCTATTTGTCACAAAATCGGCCAAATCAAATTAGTGTTAAAGAAGAATAAAGCGTTGGCTTAAAGGTGTGCAATAAAAATAAAATCATCCACGAGGGTTCACAAGTGGTTCGCTTGGATGATGCGTCAAATTCAAATTAAGGTGATAAGACGGCGTCAAGTTCAAGTTCAAGTAGTAACGACACACTAAAAAGCGAAGAAACGAAATTATGACGAATCATACATTAATTTCGGATTTGTTGATTCCAACGGCTCACCTCTCTGTGTGTTGTGCAGCAAACTCCTTCCTTATAATTCGATGGTACCTGCTAAGATATGCCGACATTTAGAAACTGTGCATCCTGACTTCAAAGACAAGAGTAGAGAATTTTTTGAGTGAAAAAGAACAATTATTAAGAAGCCCACTATGACGTATGCGACTCAGACTGTGAATGAAAAGGCCACGGAGGCGTCGTATTTGGTTAGTTACTGCATTGCCCAAGCAGGAGAAGCGCACACTATCCCTGAAAAGTTAATAAAACCATGTGTGGTAGACATAACACAATATATGCTCGACGACAAAATCTGCAAGGTATCTTTCTACAGTGCCGCTTTCGAACGATACAGTTTCGCGCCGGATTAGGGATCTCGCAGGATACATAAAACAAGAACTGGTTGCACGGCTTCAAAATAACAAATTCGTCTTGCAAATGGATGAGTCGACTGATGTTGCTGGACTGGCCATCTTGCTAGTAATTGTGCGATATCCATATAAACATTCACTCGAAGAAGACTTGCTTATGTGCTCATCGCTACCTACTAACACAACCGGAGAAGAAATTTTTAACACGATTAACATATTTTTTGTAAAAAACCAACGCCATTGGAATGATTGCATTGATATTTGTACCGATAGAGCCAAGGCAATGACAGGCAGAATAGCAGGAGCAGTATCACGAATAAAAATTAAAGCGCCAAATTGTAGTTCCAGCCATTGCATCCTGCATACACTGACAATCACTTGCGGTTAAGAAAATGCCGCCAAATCTAAAATTAGTTCTTGATGAGGCGGTAAAAATAATTAATTTTGTCAAGTCACGTCCACTGCAATCCCGACTGTTCTAATAATATTATGTGAAGATAATGGTCAATCATAAAACGCTACTGCTCCATACTGAAATGAGATGGTTGTCGCGGGGTAAAATTTTGACAAGGCTTTTCTTAGTTCAGAACAGAATCAGAAACTTTTCTTACAGATATTCCTTTTAATTTAATTTAATTATTTGTTTTGGTAAGAGAGAAATAGAAAACTTTTCATTGCTAAGTGAGTTCCTTAGTCTTAGTGATACAGAAATATTTCAAAATGAAACATTTCTTGAATTGGTGCATTATCTCTATGATCTGCGAGCGACTTTTGAATCTTACTTTCCTTAAGAACAGAATAGGAAACTGAAAATAAAATCATGGATTCAAAACCCTTTTTCATCCAAATTGCAGAAGGCTGAAAATATGTCAAATCAGATCTATGAATCAATTTTAGAAATGACGTCGGACACAAGCATGGAATCATTATTCAAAACAATTTCGCTGATGATTTTTGTTGCAGGGTTCGTGATGAATATCCACAACTTGCCACAGAGGTTTTGAATTATTTGAGTTCTTCTGCCGTTCCCAACAACGTACTTGTGTGAAACTGGATTTTCAGTAAAAACAAAATACCGCAATAGACTGGATGCCGAACCAGACATGAGAATTCAACTTCCTTCTATCAAGCCTTATATTACCCAGTTGAAAAGGAATAAGAAACAATTTCATGCCTCTCATTAAATGAACTTAGTTTTATCATTTGCTTACTAACTTACTACTTATTGTATCTACCTTTTTTTGTATGATTATTAATAAACAATATTATACATATTATACGTTAAAAATTTAGTTTTTTAAAAGGGTGCCATCAACAAAAAAGTTTGAGAACCGCGGGACTAGATTATTTAAAACACTATATCCAATTATTCCAAAAATTAGGGGATTTAAATTAATCAACTTACTTATATTTTTAACACTTTCGCTGCTGACAGTTCCAGCTGTGGTATTACCTGTGTGCTAAACTTTTTTTTTTCTCATTTTGCTTGTATAAACTCTCTATATACATAAATATATTATTTTAACTAATATATACTGGGTGTTAGAGAATTTTGAACACCTGACACGGATCCGTGTCATGCGCATATAGCAACAATTTTTGTGTCATATGCTGACAGACTTGGATTCGTGTCGGGAGTTTTTTTATTTTGAAAACGTATAAAACGAATAAAAACTAAATTAGCATAAATTTTAACCTTTATTATACAGAGCATATCGAAATACGTAAAAACATACCAAATTTAGCAAATATACATAACATGTTAAAATGTAAAATAGTCATTCTGGAATGCTCCGATAATTTAAACGATAAAATATAGGCACCCTTTTAGCTCTTCATTAGTCTATTTCTTCGAATTTTTGCAAGTAAATATTGTTATTTTAGGTTCCTAAGGTCTTGCCATATTATCCGCCATTTTGTCTTAAAATCAGCAGCAACAAAAACCTGACCCGAAAACGGCACGTAAAACAAGAATTCCCTATGCTTTAGCTATATGCTCTCAACCGTACATTTACCTCCACCTGCTGCTCGTGGCGTACTTAGAGCTTAATTTTTATATTACGCGCGACACGGATCCGGGTCGCGCGCACATAGCAACATGTACGTGGTGACACGGATCCGTGTCATCAGCAGTCAAAGTGTTAACTGAAACATTGAGAAAATCGCCTGTTCAACATACAATAACTATTATTTAAGTACTTTATTATGCAAATTATACTTACATTGTATTTAAACATGATATTACTATTCCAACAGTCTCCATGGAGAAGGACAGAATTCCCATCGTTAATTTTTATCAGTTTAGAAAAATTTTCTTTGAATCCAGTCTGAAATCTTTCTCGTAATCGTTTCATAAGCGTGAACTCATTATTACTTTCCAGTATCGAGTATAAACCTTCTTCTGCTTTCTCTAAAAGATCTTTTGAACTGGACATAAAAGCTTCCATTACAGATTCCAAATTCCCAAAGATGGCACTGTATTCCTCTGGTTTCTGATCCCGAAACGCCATGCTGAACGCATGCCACCTACCATAAGTGTCGAAAGTTAGTTTTAAATGGTTCAGGTTCAATGGCTGATATCTGTCATGAAGGTCGTAGCCTATTGCCTTCAAATTTTGAAGAACAAGGACCTCTTGTTCCTCGTATAGGAGAGTATTGAAGCATTTTGGTAATAGCTTATCCAGTACTTTCACATTTTTGTCTTCTTCAAGTTGCTGGAAAGCGGGGACGGCTTTACTGTACACAAAAATTTCTCTCTTGAAGGCAAGCCGAACTGGCAGTTGTTCCCGTATGCTAGCGATTTGCTTACCATATTTTAGCACTAAATCGAAATTTCTTATTTCATTATTAGTTGCCACGACCTTTAATTTCACAAATACTATATCACCAACATATCCATCGCCTATTTCTGAGCTTCCAGTTATTTCTGCATCGAATTTTTTGAAATTTTCTTTTTTAAAAGCGTCACAAATCCAAATATTCACGTCGCGTTTCAGCTGGTTTTCAACTACCATGTTTTATGTAAAGTTTTATCTTACGTCGGAGACTAATTGTGTCATTAATTGAGAACAACGGTATTAAGTAATCGAATAAATACAGTTAGGAAATACTTCAAAAAGGATATCCATATTTATATTTATATATTTTGAAAGTGTATATAAGCACATTTAAGATAAGATAAGCAACAAATTATAAATTGCACAATATAACTGCAAAATGATGTCCTATATACTTTTGGACAGTTGTTCGTATTGAACTTTACTTAATGTTAATAAGTGTATTTCCGGATAGCTTATATTATAAAAAATTTAAATAAAACAATTAAAGGTCATACTACCAAATGACCTTACAAGTGTGATAAATATTTAATTTACCATGCTCGAAGTTCATAAATGGGAATAATTAAGCTGCAGTAATATAGTTTTAGTAAATAAATAAATTATTTTGCCGAAGCGAGAAACGAATGCAAACGTGTGATTGACGAAACTATGAACAAACACAATCAAAGGACCAGGAATAAACCTTGCAATGCCCCAGTGGCTCTAGGAACTTCTAATCGGTATCAAGGGCAGTAAGTAAAAATACTAAAAAAATTCACAGTCCTTCACAAAGATGCAACCGGGGGAGACATTGAAAATTCCGATGCAGAATGCAACTGTTACTATCTATTTGAGATCAGAGAAAACTCATAATTGTGTGGAAATATAATAGTGGATAGAAGTTTGGGTGAGATCAGGTTAGATTACGTAAGTTTACTTTACCCAAATATACCAAATAAATGCATATTACTTGAAGTTTCGTTCTTTTTTACAATTTATAACGTTATAAGTGTGGTTGAAAAAGGGAAATACCATTTGCATTCGATTCGTCTGACATTCCTCGATCTAACGATATGAGACACGACTAGTCTGCCGTGAGAAACTAAAAGTTACCCTCACCCACCCTTAACACAATCTAATGTAAAAAATTACTTTTAGCAGATTACGTAAGTTTAATTTACCAAAATATACCACGTAAATGCATATTACTTCAAGCTTCGATCGTTTTTACAATTTACAACATTAGTGGTGTTTGTAAAAACTGCATTCGATTCGTCTCTCAATCCCCGATCTAACGCGGTAAGTTTCACGTAGTATCAACTTATTTTAGTCATTTGAGTAGGTTCCAATACGTTATAATTAATTTTAATAGATTTGGTGAGTTTTGGTTAGTCGTCTAATCAATTTTCGGATAGTTTCACTTATTCTCAACTTTTTTTTTTACTTATTTGAGCCGGTTTCGTTACATTATAATCAATTTTAATAGATTTGGTTAGTCGTTTATTCAACTTTCGGTTAGTTCCACTTAGTCTGAAATTATTTTACAATTGGTTCCGATACGTTATAATCAATTTTAATAGATTAGATTATTTTTGGTTAGTCTTCGAATCAACTTTTGGTTAGTTTCACTTAGTCTCAACTTATTTTAGTTATTTGAGTCGGTTCCGATACGTTATAATGAATTTTAATAGATTTGGTTAGTTTTGGTTAGCCGTCTAATCAACTATCGGTTAATTTCACCTAGTCTCAATTTATTTTACTTATTTGAGCTAGTTCCCATACGTTACAATCAACTTTAATAGATTTGGTTAGTTTTGGTTTATCGTCTAACCGACTTTCGGTTAGCTTTACTTAGTCTCAACTTATTTTAGTTCTTTGAGTCGGTTCCGATACGTTATAATTAAGTTTACTAAATTTGGTTAGTTTTGGTTAGTCGTCTAATCAACTTTTGGTTAGTTTCACTTAGTCTCAACTTATTTTAGTCATTTGAGTCGGTTCCGATACGCTATAATCAATTTTAATAGATTTGGTTAGTTTGGGTTAGTCGTCTACTCAACTTTTCATTAGTTTCACTTAGTCTCAACCTATTTCACTTATTTGAGCTGGTTCTGATACCTTATAATCATTTTTAATAAATTTGGTTAGTTTTGGTTATTCGCCTAATCAACTTGCTGTTAGTTTCACTTAGTCTCAAATTATTTTAGTCATTTGCGTC
Organism: Pissodes strobi; assembly: GCA_016904865.1. NCBI lineage: Eukaryota > Metazoa > Arthropoda > Insecta > Coleoptera > Curculionidae > Pissodes > Pissodes strobi. The sequence goes on along the minus strand of MU187223.1, from coordinate 29,113 downwards.
GGTTCCGATACGTTATAATCAAGTTTAATTAACTTGGTTTCTTTTGGTTAGTCGTCTAATCAACATCCGGTTAGTTTCACTTAGCCTCAAGTTATTTTACTTATTTGAGCCGGTTCCGATATGTGGTAACCAATTTCAAAAGATTTGGTTAGTCGTCCAATCAACTTTCGGTTAGCTTCAATTAGTCTCAACTTATTTTACATATTTAAGCCGGTTCCGATACACTATAATCAATTTTAATATGTTTGTTTAGATTTGGGTAAACGTCCAATCACCTTTCGGTTAGTTTCACTTAGTCTCAACTTATTATAGTAATATGAACCGGTTCCGACGCATTATTTTTTTTTAATAGATTTGGTTAATTTTGGTTAGTCGCCCAATCAAGTTTCGGTTAGCTTCACTCAATCTCAACTTACTTTAGTTATTTGAACCGTTTCCGATACGTTATAAACAATTTTAATAGATTAGGTTAATTTTGGTTAGTCGTCAATTCAAATTTCGGTTAGTTTCATTTAATATTAACTTATTTTAGTCATTTGAACCGGTTACGATACGTTATAATCAATTTTAAAAAATTTGGTTATTCTTGGTTAATCGTCGAATAAACTTTCGGTTAGTTTCACTTAGTCTCAACTTATTTTACTTATTTGAGCTGGTTTCGATACGTTATAATCAATTCTAATAGATCTGGTTAGTCGGCTAATCAACTTTTGGTTAGATTCACTTAATATCAACTTATTTTAGCCATTTGAAACGGTTGAGATACGTTATAATCAATTTCAATAGATTTGGTTAGTCTTGGTTAATCGTCGAATCAACTTTCGGGTAGTTTCACTTAGTCTCAACTTATTTTAGTCATATGAATCAGTTGCGATAATTTATAATCAATTTTAATAAATTTGGTTTTTATTGGATAATCCTCGTTAGTTAGTTTCACTTAGTCTCAACTTACTTTTACTTAAACGGCTCCGATACGGTATAATCAGTTTTAATAGATTTGGTTAGTTTTGGTTAGTCGTCTTTCGGTTAATTTCACTTAGTCTCAACATATTTTGGTCATTTGAGTCGGTTCTGACACGTTATAATTAAGTTTAATAAATTTGGTTAGTTTTGGTTAGTCGTCTAATCAACTTCCGGTTAGTTTCACTGTCTCTACTTATGCTAGTCATTTCAATCGATTTCGATACGTCATAATCAATTTTAATAGATTTGGTTAATTTGGGTTAGTTGTCTAATCAACTTTTGGTTAGTTTCACTTAGTCTAAACTTATTTTACTTATTTGAGCTGGTTCAGATACGTTATAATCAAATTTAACAGATTTGGTTAATTTTGGTTAGTCGTCTAATCAACTTGCGTTTAGTTTTCCGTTTATGGATCTGTGGTTAATTTCACTTAGTCTCAACCTTTTTTAGTCATTTCAGTCGGTTCCGATACGTTATTATCAAGTTTAATAAATTTGGTTAGTTCTTCTATATGGAGTACGGCAATTGAGAACTACGGAGAATCTCGAAGGATTGCGTCGGGTACTTCAAGGCAAGCATCATATATTATGGGTAGTTAACAATGATAATGCACTTATCCTACTATACATAACTACAATTTTTTCCAAGTACATTTGCACCGACAGGCTACGAGCGCCCTAAAGGCGCCTCTGAGGCCCACCAGCACGCATTACTTATGAGAAAAGTGGGCCGATGTGATGCCCTAGCTATGTTTCAGCTAGTATTAAGGTACCATCCCAGACATAATAATTATTCTACTTAGGTTGTGCCTTTCAGAAGTTTTGAATTAATAAGTACAACACGGATGGCAATAGAACCGATGACTTATTTTCCAGGGTAGGGATTAGTGAGGGGTAACAACATGGGGGAAATAGAAGGAAAAACCCCATTTCACGATTCTTTGGTTTATCATAAGCACACTTATACGGGACATATACAAACATTCATACACATAGGGTAAAGGGTGGGAAGCTAGAGCGTGATCTAGCCTCAGTGAGGTGAGATTCGTAACGTAATATCAGTCATATTCCCGGCCCGCTAGGCCATACTTCGTCTGCCGGAACAGCGAAGCATGGAGGCGACTCGAAAGCAGCCTTCAGAAGTTGAGGCCTCTATTCAGGAATGGCTCCTGTCTCAGCCCCATGAATAAACTTACCCTGTACAAGTCCATTATTAGGCCATACTTGACATATACGGCACACCTCAAGAAATTGCAAGTCTTGCAAAATAGGCACTTCTCGGCGAGTCGTTATACCAGGACCCGGGACTTGCACGCTTGGGCAGGTATTGAATATATTAACGAATACATCGATAAAATGGCGTGCATGTTCTATACGTCTGGAATAGTCGGCTCGCCGAGGACTGCCCATACTGCAGACTTGAGGTCTGAGTCGGCCATCAGACCCAAGCACGGCCCCATACACCGTAGAACATCCATTTTTTTTCTGGAGCCACGGCCGCTAGAATAATGGACTTTCCTGTTATCCCTCATCCCTCAAAACCCATCCCTTCTGTGTCATTGGGGTCGTCAAGAAATTGGCGATACCAGGAGCGCAGAGTCCATCCCAAAAGCATCGTCACACGGCTGCCAAAGGCGCCCCCCCCCCCCCATAACGCCAAAAATGTAATGGGCGGGGCTTGCTAGGGGACATCGCCCAGCTATAAATGCTAACTGCTCACCAAACCAAAAAGAATTACTCAACAAGCTACCGTTCTTCGGATTGGTATCGACTATATGCAGTTTGCTTGCAATTTTCCTTAAGAACGATCTCTGCACGTTGCAATTATTGATAGATACATCTCAGACACATTTACCATTAATGCGTCCGTGCCTTAGGGCGCAATACTTTCAACACCCCTGTTCCTCATCTATATTAATGACCTGCTGACCTGCTAACTCAAACCAATAATCCTTTTACATTTTTGCAGATGACAGTACCCTTGTCTCCCAACTTAGATCAGAAAAATCTTTACCAGCGACTGAGACTTATCGCCGCAGACACGAGCAGATTACAGCAATTAATCAAGATCTGGAGAAAGTTCAAACTTGGGGCGAAGAAATTTGGTCCAGTTCAATGCAGCAAAGACCCAAGCAGCCATGTTTACCAAGAGGGCCAATACGGCGGGCCCTGATATCATTATGGCAGGATCGACCATTCCTTCATCCTCGCCAATCTGCCTACTGGGTGTCTCGGTCAACAGTAAAATGTCCTGGCATTACCACGTTGCTAACATCGCAAAATCAGCCTCCCAGAAGCTTGGTGCGTTATTTCGAAACAAAAACTGTATACACTGCAGCAGTTGCTATTGCTCTATCTACAAAGCGCAAATAACACCGTGCTTAGAATATTGCTCACATCTGGGATGCCGCATAAAAGCACCCTAAAGCTGCTGGATTTTATTTAAAAGAGAGTTGTGCGTCCCATCGGCGACCCGGAGTTGACCCGAAATCTGGATAGTCTGGAACACCGCATACATATCTCTGTTTCACAGATACTTTCACGGCCGATGTTCCCAGGATTTGACCCGCCTCATCTTGCGCCTGGCAGCGCCTATCAGACAGTCACGACAGACGGCAAGAGCGCACCAGTTCGTCGTACAACTGGAAACACTTAGAACATCGCTTTATAAGAACTCCTTTGTCTGGCGCACTGCATCACTGTGAAATTCACTCAAAGGACATCTGTTTCCCCCCTAATTACAACCTACAACTATTCAAGAACCGTGTCAATGAACATCTTTGCCCACACCGCTCGTCGAGCGCCATAGGATCTCCCTTTAGTGTGTGAGCCACTGCCATAAAAAACGATGTGTGGCGATTAGTGTGGTTACCATTCCTATTAAAAAAAGGTTTTTTACATGTTGGTGTGTCTATAATGGATGGCTTAAATTATTTATAACTCAACTAGTGTCCTTCTGTGAAACAGAATTCCTTCCTGAGAAGAGAATCTCCCTCCTAGAGAGATCAGGCGAGTTCTCTGGTTTATTTCCGTCATCCGAGCCTTTTTGCCGATGTGAAACTGACCACGTGTGTGGAGGGGCAGCTTCGTAGGGAACGCTACAACACAGATTGGGTACAGCCTGGTACTCCTGGTTGCCTAAAACAGACAGCTCTGCCGGTGGATTCTATGTGGTAGGATCTACAGAGTACAAGTAGACCTTATCTTTTTCAATTAAATATTAGTTTTATTAACTTACCGATCAATGAGAACTACGGAGAATCTCGAGCGATTGCGTTGGATATTTCGCAGGCAATTGACAGAGTTTGGCATAACGGATTGCTCAACATACTGCCGTCCTTTGGACTGCCAGTGTCTCTCTGCAGCTGGCCTGCCAGTTTTCTTAAGAACCGATCTCTGCACGTTGCAGTTGATGGACACATCTCAGGCACATTCACCATTAATGCAGGAGCTCCCCCTGGCGCAATACTTTCACCAATTCTGTTCTTCATCTATATTAATGTCCTGCTAACCGAAGCCAATAATCCTGTTTACAGTTTTGCAGATGACAGTACCCTTGTCTCCCAATTTTGATCAGAAAAACCTTTACCAGTGACTGAGACTTATCACCGCAGACAGGAGCAGATTCCAACAATTAATCAAGATCTGGAGAAAGTTCGAACCTGGGGCGGCAAGAATTTGGTCCAGTGCAATGTGGCAAAAACCTAAGCAGCCACGTTTATCAAGAAATCCAATACGGCGGGCCCTGATATCATTAAGGCAGGATCGACCATTCCTTCGTCAAACAGCATGACTACGTTGCTAACATCGCAGAAGCTTGGTGCGCTATATCGCAACAAAAAACTCTATACACAGCAGCAGCTGCTCTCTACAGGGCGCGAATAAAACCGTGCTTGGAATATTGCTCACACATCTGGGGTGCCGCCCCTAAGCACACCACACACTGCTAGATTCCACTCAGAAGAGAGCTGTGCGTCTCGTCGGCGACCCGTAGTTGACCCGGGATTTGGATAGTCTGGAACACCGCAGACATGTGGCCGAGATATCCCTGTTTTACAGATATTATCACGGCAGATATTCACAGGATTTGTCCCGCATCATCTCGCCCCCAGCAACGCCTGTCAGACGGTCGCGACAGAAGGCAAGAGCGCACCCGTTCGTTGTACAATTGGAAACACCTAGAACGTCGCTTTACAAATACTATTTTATATGGCGCACTGCATTACTGTGAAACTCACTCTAATGACATCTGTTTCCCCCTAATTACAACCTACACAACTATTCAAGAACCATGTCAATCAACATCTTCGCACATGCAAGTTTGTGTGCCACCGCCTTAAAAAAATATTTAGAAATATCTATTTTCTTCATTACTTGTCTGATATTGTCTCGAATATCGAATGCCTAGCTATAGGACCTTAATTAGTTGACTTAACCTTTTTGTACTGCGTACATTTATCTTAATGTTAGGCTCTTACCATAAGTCACATAATTACTTGCCTTATCTGTTTTATTAACTTGCCGATAAATGACTAGATCTAATATTACCTTATCTCGATCTATTCTCTTTCTTATCATAACTTTATTTAGAAATACCTCTTTTTCTCATTATCGTGTCTGATATTGTCTCGAATATCGAATGCCTAACTATAGGACTGTAATTAGTTGACTTAACATTTTTGTACTGCGTATATTTACCTTAATGTTATGCTCTTACCATAAGTCACATAATTACTTGCCATTTTACTTATTAACTTGCCGAAAAATATCCTAAAGTCATATATTATCTCTTATCGATCTATTCTTTCTCTTATCATAATTTAGTTTAGTAATACTAAATACTAGAAGGAACTAAATTTTTTTTGTAACTATGTTAGTAATTATTTAATTTATTCTTATATTGAGTCTACCTACGAGAACGATACACTTTTGCTGAAATTTGCTGTAAGCCGCATAGCAGTGAACTGCTTTATTTAACTGTAATTAGCAACTTTGACTTTTCGCCTAAAAGCATGCCCCGAAATGAGCTCAATTCGTGTTCACCTGTATATAATTACCGGCTATATATCAATGTAGTAACAGCATGCGTTAATTCATTAATTTAGTATAGTATCTTTATTAATTTTTTATTGGTGTAATGATATTATCCCTGCCATGGGATTAATTTAGAATAATTTCAGTTTAATAAAATAATTCCTATGTATGGAGTTTCATGATTGACTGCATTTATTTAGAACTATTTAAAAATAGGAATTGGCTAATATTAATGTTGTACGACCTAGATTAAGGCTTAATGATCTGATCCACCTAACTTAATTTTGGAACTGGTTAATTGTTTAAATATAGTTACGTCTGTGTAAGATTTTCATATTTAAATGAATAATTTGATTAAAATATTGATGTTTATTTTGGTAAACTGTATTCAGGAGAATTTAGTGTTACAACCCGTAAACGGTGCATCGATATCTGTATCCATGCACAAAATATTTTTGACTTCACAATTAACATTGAATTTTTCTTGGTCCGCTTCAATAGTCTACCAGTTTATAGTCAGGGATGTCTGGCCTTCAACATATTTATGCTGAAAATTTGATTTAATCATATTTCCACCGAGACCAGAAAGGCTCAGCTTAGAAATTTATTTTAACATTGAAAATGTTTTTGTTTTCCTATTATGGGGTATCAAATCACGAAAAAGTGCATGCTACATTTGGCACATCACGTAATATACGTGAGAGATCGTGTTAGTCTGTTTCTGAGGACGGAATCGGTTCAAATGACAATAATAAATTAAGGCTAACTGAAACTAACCGAAAGTTGATTGAACGACTAACCCAAACTAACTAAAAGTAACCAAAAGCACAAAAAGGGTTAAAATGAATCGGAACAAATTAAAAAAATAAAAGTAAGTTAAAACTAACTCAAAGTAACCGAAATTTGGCGAATAACCAAAACTAACCATAAAAATTAAAATTGGTTATAACCTATCGGATCCGGATCAAATTACTAAAATAAATTGGAACTAACTGAAACTAACCGAAAGTTGATTCAACGACTAACCGAAAGTAACCAAAAGCTCCAAAAAAGGCAGAAACGTATCGGAACAGATTAAAAATAATAAAGTAAGTTAAAACTAACCAAAACGAACCGAATTTTGGCGCCTAACCAAAACTACCCAAAAACATTAAATTCAATTATAACGTTTCGGCGCCGATTGAAATGCCTAAAATTAAAACTAACTGAAATTAACTGAATATTGATTGAACGACTATCCACGACAACTATCTAACCCAATCTAACCTAAACTAACCAAAAGCACCAAATATTGCTAAAACGTATCGAAACAGATTAAAAATATTATAGTAAGTTAAAAATAACCCAAATTAACCAAATTTTGGCGACTAACCAAAATTAACCAAAAACATTAAAATTGGTTATAACATATCGGAAAGTTGATTGAATGACTAACCAAAACTAATCAAAAGTAACCAAAAGCACCTAAACGGGCTAAAATGTATCGAAATAGGTTACACAAATTAAAGTAAGTTAAAACTAACCAAAACGAACCGAATTTTTGCGACTAACAAAACTAACCAGAAACATTATATTTAACTATAACGTATCGGAGCCGGTTCAGATGAATACTTCGGTTTCTTGACAGTGAGTTTCCAAGGTCGCATCACGCCACGGAAAATTTTAGTGAACGTCACGACACGGTTTATGCATAATTGATTATAACGTATCGGAACCCGCTCAAATAAGGAAAATAAATTGAGGCCAAGTGAAAATATCCAAAAGTTGATTGGACGACTAACCAAAACTAACTAAATCTATTAAAATTGATTAGGACGAATCGGAACCAGTTCAAATGACTAAAATAAGTTGAGAATAAGTGAAACTAATCGAAAGTTGATTAGACGACTAACCAAAACTAACCAAATCTATTAAAACTTATTATATCGTATCGGAACCGGCTCAAGTAAGTAAAATAACTTGAGACTAAGTAAAACTAACCGGAAGTTGATTAGACAACTAACCAAAACTAACCAAATTTATTAAACTTGACTATAAGGTATCGGAACCGACTCAAATGACTAAAATGGGTTGAGACTAAGTGAAACTAACCACAGATCTAGGAAGGAGAAACTAACCGCAAGTTGATTAGACGACTAACCAAAATTAACCAAAGGTATTAAAATTGATTATAACGTATCAGAACCAGCTCAAATGAGCAAAATAAGTTGAGACTAACTGAAACAATCAAAAGTTGATTAGACGATAACCCAAACTAACCAAAACTATTAAAATTGATTATAACGTATCAAAACCGGCTGAAATGACTTAAATGAGTAGAGACTAAGTGAAACTAACCGAAAGTTGATTAGACGGCTAACCAAAACTAACCAAATCTGTCAAAAATGGATTATAACGTATCAGAACCAGCACAAATAAGTAAAATAAGTTGAGACTAAGTGAAACTAACCGAAAGTTGATTAGACGACTAACCAGAACTAACTAAATCTATTAAAATTGATTATAACGTATCGGAACCGACTCAAATATCTAAAATAAGACTAAGTGAAACTAACCGAAAGTTGATTAGACGACTAACCAAATATAACCAAATCTATTAAAAGTGATTATAACGTATCGGAACCGGCTCAAATAAGTAAAATAAGTTGAGACTAAGTGAATCTAACTGGAAGTTTATTCGACGATTATCCAATACTAACCAAATTTATTAAAATTGATTATAACGTATCGCACCTGACTCAAATGACTAAAATAAGTTGAGACTAAGTGAAACTACCCGAAAGTTGATTCGACGATTAACCAAGACTAACCAAATCTATTAAAATTATTTATAACGTATCGTAACCGGTTCATATGACTAAAATAATTTAATATTAAGTGAATCTAACCGAAAGCAGCAGACTAGCCAAACCTAAGAAAATCTACTAAAATTGATTATACCATATCGGAACCAGCTCAAATAAGTAAAATAAGTTGTGACTAAGTGAAACTAATCGAAAAGTTATTCGACGATTAACCAAGAATAACCAAATCTATTAACCCGTTATTGCCCAAATATTTTAATTTTTGCCTACCTTATGTGCCCAAGTTTTTCAAATTGTTAATATCAGGATATAATATGGTTGTTGTGGCTAAATTAGGTTAATATGACATGACTTTTCAGGAAAAATGATATGGGTGATAGCTTTTCTTTTGAAAAAAGGCTGTTCCAATTTTGGAACACCGGGCATATTAGAGTTGTATAAAATTAGTAAAAAATAAAGCACTCTTATTTTAACATGGTTGTATTAAAAAAAGGACCTATAAAATCCTATATTATTTAACGTGATATATTTTAAAGCATTGCTCGTGCAAATTTATTACGCATTTTTCACACATCTTTGTTGTATTTTTCTGACAAATGGCGCAGCGATTTTGTTTTGCAGCAGGGACTATCCAGTGATTCAAACCATCGAATCTTACTCCATCGTGCACTCTGTCCAATAATAGTTTGGATGTTTTAGGCCTACCACCAGTGGCAGGAGGTTGTCCATATTTTTTCAGATACGTGTTAGTAATATCGCGTCTAAATTTAAGAAAATCAACTTTTTCACAATCCTTTTGGCGACGGTAATACTGCCATGCATTATGTATTGCAGAGTCTAAACAAAAGACAAAAAGTGTCCACCACCACTTTTTTGATCTAATATTTATTCTATAATTGTTAATGTTCTGGTCCATGCGATCAACTCCGCCCATACACTTGTTATATTGGCCAATGACATTTGGTTGCGGAACAGAAACTTTCTTTTTTTCAGTCGATACCCAACGACTTACTTCTTTGATAGGTAGTACCGGATCACAGGAACTAACAATTAGTACTGGCCGATTGTCATTCCACGAACAAATAGTAAGATTCGAGTTTTTATCTGAGAGGTAATCGTATGTTCCTCGAGCAGTTTTCTTCGCATCGGACTTGGATGGTAAAGGACATTTTTCGGTTCGATTAGGATTTATAGTTCCAGTATACCCGTAGCCCATATCATGGAGCGTATTCACTAGCTTCAACGACGAGAAGTATCTGTCGCCATAGAACTTGAAAGCAATATTTTTTGGAAGCTTTGACACGAGAGTCATAACCACAGAACCTCCTACGCCCAATTCCATATGAGGTCTGTCATCTTGTTTCCCCTGATATGGGTCGAATTGAATAAGATACCCGGCTGTATTACACAACGACCAAACCTTGTATCCGTACCGGATTGGTTTGCCCTTAATAAATTGTTTGGCTCCGTGACGTCCAAAGTAAGGTACCATGCTTTCATCTATGCTAAGTCTTTCATCCAAAGGAGCATATTTTAAAAAAAGTGCATTTAGCATATCAAATAATGGTCGAACTTTTGCGAATTTATCACCTTGTACCAGGGCGTTGTTATCGGCACAATGAGCAAAGCGTTTTAGCATTTCAAACCGATTGCGTCTCATTGAATTTGCAACTAAAGGATTGTAAGTATCGGTATCTACTTCCCACAACATTCTCCAGCGGGCCACCTGAAGATGACCGGACACGTATAAAATGGCAATAAAACATCGTAGCTCCTCAGTGTCTGTTTGAAAATTGTGCTGCCCTTTTTGCTTAGCATATGTTTCAAACATGTCCTTCAAATAAGTTATAATATCTAAATTTATGAAAGATTCGAAACAAGAAACAGCGTCATAATACAGTGGCAGTGATTGCATTGGCGAAATGAACTCTAGAAAGGACGATTTCAAATCCGATTTTTCCCATTCCCGTTTGATTGGTTTTTTAACTAACCGAGCAAGAGGTAGATAATCTTCCGCGTCCCATTCTTCATTGTCGACGCTGCCATCGCAAGAAAGATTTTCTTCTTCGCCCAGACGTACAATGCCATCAAGAGTACAAAATTTCCCTACTGCTTGTGCCTCCAATTGACGTCCACTAAGATGATTGACATTGGCTGCTGGTGATTCTTCATCATCTGAATCCTCTTCTGAATCAGCACAATCAGCAGGTGGGGTTATGAATATATCGCCTTCCCAAAAATGTTCGTCCTCCACTATATCAATCAACTCCTTAGTAGTTAAAAATCTGAAAAAGAATAACAAAACACTTAGTTAATTTTGCCTAACAAATTACATAAGAACGCTAATTATCATTCACTAGAGTTTTTATACCACTTAATAATGAAAAAACTTAATTTTGAACTAGAATGTAAACATTTACTATAATTTTAAATATTCATGGCATACGTATCCATTCGTGCCCGGTGTTCCAATTTTGGAACATAATTAAAAATATTCATGTAAATGAATCAAAGACATTATATTATACTAATTTCATATAAAAACATAATATATAAACATTAAGCAATGTAAAACTGCAACAGTATTAGTAAAATTGTAAGGTAATATGTATATTTTTACTTACTTCCTAGCGGCCATCTTGCTCACTTCGAGCTACGCACAATACTGTTTTCGCGAACTGAACTGCACTATACCAATACCATGAATATATGCTCCCGACTGCGTCTAAAAGTCTACTGAATATATTAAACCGTGTGTCGCAGCGATGCGTTCGAGGAAGTTTGGTGGGGGCACCACAAATGACCAGTGGTAATAATGATCCAATAATGGAACACCGGGCACATTTGATAGTTGTCCAATAATGGAACACTGGGCAAAAACGGGTTAAAATTGATTATAACGTATCGTAACCGGTTCAAATGACTAAAATAAGTTGATATTAAGTGAAACTAAATAAAATTTGAATTGATGACTAACCAAAACTAACCCAATCAATTATAACGCGTCGAAACCGGTTCAGGTGACTAAAATAAGTTAAGACTAAGTGAAACTAACAGAAAGGTGATTGGACGATTAACCAAATCCAAACAAATATATTAAAATTGATTATAGTATATCGGAACCGGCTTAAATAAGTAAAATCAGTTAAGACTAAGTGAAACTAACCGAAAGTTGATTGGACGACTAACCAAATCTATTGAAATTGGTTACAACATATCGGAACCGGCTCAAATAAGTAAAATAATTTGAGACTAAGTGAAACTAAGCGGAAGTTGATTGACGACTAACCAAAACAAACCAAATCCATTAAAATTGAATATAACGTATCGGAACCGGTTCAAATCAGTAAAATAAGTTAAGACTAAGGGAAACTATCAGAAAGTTGATTGGACGACTAACCAAATCCATTAAGATTAATTGTAACGTATCGTAACCGGTTCAAATGACTAAAATAACTAGATATTAAGTGAAACTAACCGAAATTTGAATTGACGACTAACCAAAACTAATCCAATCTATTAAAATTGTTTATAACGTATCGGAAACGGTTCAAATGACTAAAGTAAGTTGAGATTGAGTAAAACTAACCGAAACTTGATAGGACGACTAACCAAAATTAACCAAATCTATTAAAATTAATTATAACGCGTCGCAACCGGTTTAGATGACTAAAATAAGTTAAGACTAAGTGAAACTAACCGAAAGGTGATTGGACGATTAACCAAATCTATTGAAATTGGTTACAACATATCGGAACCGGCTCAAATAAGTAAAATAATTTGAGACTAAGTGAAACTAACCGGAAGTTGATTGACGACTAACCAAAACTAACCAAATCCATTTAAATTGATTATAACGTATCGGAACCGGTTCAAATCAGTAAAATAAGTTAAGACTAAGGGAAACTATCAGAAAGCTGATTGGACGACTAACCAAAAGTAACCAAATCCATTAAGTTTAATTGTAACGTAACTGAACCGGCTCAAATAAGTAAAAAATGTTGCGACTAAGAGAAACTAACTGAAAATTGATTAGACGACGCACCAAAACTAACTAAATCTAATAAAATTGATTATAACGTATTGGAACCGACTCAAATGACTAAAATAAGTTGATACTAAGTGAAAATATCCGCGTTAGATCGGGGATTGAGAGATGAATCGAATGCAGTTTTTACAACAATTACTTATTACTACTAATGTTATAAATAGTAAAAACGAACCAAACTTGAAGTAATATGCATTTATGTGCTATATTTTGGTAAACTAAACTTGTGTAATCTGCTAAAAGTAATTTTTTACATTAGATTGTGTTAAGGGTGGGTGAGGGTGACTTTTAGTTTCTCACGACAGACTAGTCGTGTTTTATATCGTTAGATCGGGTAATGTGAGACGAATCGAATGCAAATGGTCTTTTGCTTTTTACAACTACACTTATAACGTTTTAAATTATAAAAAAGAACGAGACTTGAAGTAATATACATTTATTTGGTATATTTTGGTAAGTTAAACTTACGTAATCTAACTTGATATCACCCAAACTTCTATCAACTATATATTCCCACACATTTATGAGTTTTCTCAGATCTCAAATTTCCTAGCGTTGCATTCTGCTTCGGCATTTTCAATGTCCCTCCCGGTTGCATCGTTGTGAAGGACTGTGAATTTTTAATGTTGAAGAGTACCTATCATTCAGAATGAATAGACTTTAAAACTATCCGAGGTGTGTATTGTTTTTCATGTCCCAAACTATAAATCTGACACGAGTATTATTAATATTTGCGTTTGAATCAGGAAAAATTAATTCTATTGTTTTTCATTAGCACTAATCGTATAATGATTTGCATAATATTTATTTTTCTTAGCGCTTCATCTAATAAAACCTTAAGCAAACCATATTTTCGTTTAAATACTTATTTACCATTACAATACAAGGATATGTGGATTTAAAATAGTGCGTATTAAGAGGTATTCACGAAAATTATTGCTGTATAATTATTCGACTTAGTCTAACTTCAAATTGCGTAAATATTTTAATTAACTTTTTATTTTAGATAACATCCACAAGCGAGAAAAGTATCTGCGTACCTATCTCAGTATAGTACGATAAATAATAAATGGCTATCCGTAATTATCCTTAATTGTGGAAGAAATAGTATTTTTAGACACAATTATTGCACTATTTAGAGCTTGCGGACAAAACATGAAATTGTCTTCATTAAAAATAATAAACTTGTGTGTTTTTGTCGATCGGGCAAAAATAAAGGGCGGGAACGCCAAATTATTAAACAACTATTTTATTTATATAATTTAAATAGGCACTTGGATACAGGAATCTGAAGATTGACAATTTTTTAAAAGTGTCTGCTTTTGCCAAGGTCAAGTTAGCCGATATATTTTTCATCTTGAAATACGCAAAGAAAAATAATTGTTTTATTAAAAAAAACAGTTTTAGAGAATAATAGATGGGTCCATATGGACCCGCTAGGCGTTTACCTAATGGTTTGACACATGTAATACTGCAAAATTGATATTTTTAATATTCCTATTTGAAAAGAACATGTTAATGGTAAAAACTATTTTGTATGAAATAGTTGAAAACAAGTAATGCAAACCCCAACTTGGCATTTACTGCACATTGTCCACGCCCTGCTTGAACAATTTATTCCTGCACTTTTTTTTAACAGCTGGATCTTGGAGGACTTTTAAATCTTACTAGATATGACTAAAATAGTTAGAAAAAATAGATGAGATGATAAAAATATAATAAAATTATCATACTACTCACTTGAACAATGGCCTTTCGAAAATCAATCTGGCTCATTTTTTCTGCCTGCCTTCCCATAAAGTATCCACGCATTTTGTACATCTGCATCTAGAAACTATGTGAACATTGGCTAATACCATTTCTTTCCTCGGATGCCGACTCGACAACTGAAGCATTACAACATAATTATTTTACTAATGGCATAAAAAATAAACGTTAGTTTTTTACCTTGATATATTTTAATCCATAATAACGGTGCGTCCCATGTTCATATTATGTTCTGAAAATGCTTGTGGCCTTGGGACTGGAATAACTTTCTTCTCTTGTCTAGAATACCGATCCATATTTAGCAGAGGGGCTATCCCATATGGGGTACTAGCAATACTGACTACGTTACTGTCTCTCAATCTTATAAGTTGAATGCCCGTTTCTGCTTCCAAGGCAGACGAATAAGTGCCCATTTTTCTTTGAAAAGTTCGTTTTTGGGTTTTATCGGGTAAGGCATTGGCATTAGATTTTCATGAATTGTTCCTGTTCCTCCACATCCGTTTATCTTCAAAAGTTTCAAGAGATTTATTCTCGTAAACAGATTGGCGAAAAAGAAACTATACCTTAGCTTGCCATTATTTTCTTCTAAGTTATTTATCATTTGAACAAATGGGGCCGCACATTTTACAAACAGCTGTTCATATTGCGGATTAGCTCCAGGATTATTCTCCTGATATGCTTTAAAATTTATCATATATCCTGTAGGTGTATTGAGGCTTCACACATTGGACCCGAAGCGAATTGGCTTCCCACGAATAAATTGTTGACAGCCATGTCTGCCCTAGCACCTTATAAGGTGCTATAATGGATTTATTGTAAGACAGCAAAAATTTGCTACTTAAAAAATCAGTTGTAGATCTCAATTTGAACATCTTGTCTGCCTTATCTATATTGTTGTTATTGGCAAAATAGAAAAATTTGCATATTTGAAGAACTCGATCTCGTCTAATAGCTTCAAATACCAAATTATTTCTCATATCTGTATAAGAATCTCAATAATTCATTTTAGATGGTAACTTATTATATCGTGACAACAGCAAAATACCCAAAAATACTCGTAATTCTTCTAAAGAAATTAGAGGATCTGGGCAATTTTTAAATAAAGCATATTTGATAGTGTCCTTTATGATGTTTTGAAGCAATTCATCAGAAAAAAAAATTAAAATAATTGAACTGGGTCCATTTCATAGTACTGTAAATGGGATATTTAAGAACTCTAAGTTAGTATTCTCATAAAACTTTAATATAGATGGTTCCGTTTTCAGTCTGAAGAATTCAACATTACCAGCCTGGTTGGGAGATCTACTGAATATTTGTCCAATTCTTGAAGATCCAGACACACCATCAGGATCGCCTAGGCTTTTATTATTGCTAAAACAAACTTCAACACTCGGTTCAAGTTGGCGCTTACTCAGATTATCCACAATTCCACCTTCATCTTCATCTGTAGAGTCCTCATCAGTCAAAACCTCACTTTCAGAGAGCTCTATAAAAAAATCAGCTGCTCCAACCTCATTATCTGATACATATGCTTTATCTAATTCCACCTGACGATTTGGACCCCAAAATAATAAAAAAAAATTATCTTTCCAGCTCAACGCCTCGTGGGTCTATATGGATCCACAGACATTCATATACCAATAGAAAAAACAATTATAATCTATTGAAAATTTAGAGCACAAATGCCCAACCTACATTTAATTCAATAGATCTTAACAGTATTTTGAATTGCATAATAATTTGTAGAATATTGTAAAAAAACTTAAACCAATTTTATATCCATATGTTGGGTTATCGTAATATTCCGCGACAAGCTAAATATCGAAACTCACGCAAATTTGCCTCTTATGTATTATTTAGCACTGTTTCTAACAAACTAGAGTGAATTATTTCGAGTCAACGCGATATTCGTCACAAATTATGGAGGGATAACGTAGGTTCATATGGACCCGCCAGGCGCTAATGGGCTAACAGAAGACAGTCCTTCTATATTCCACTGAAATATACCATATATATATAGAGAAGCAGTTAGATTGTTTATTTTTGCGGCAACAATAAGCTCAGCCGTCTAGAAAAGTTCTTTGAGAAACATATAATGATTTAGGAGTAAAAAACCATACATGCGCATTACTGTGAATATGATTTCGTTGCCGACCTAGTTATAAAGCGTTCTATGTCAGCTTCTCTGCTACAGATCTTATCTTGCTGCTACTGGTTGCAATAAAAGAAGCTATTTTCCTGTGTCAGTAATTACTACAAATTATTGAATAAGTCTATAAGCAACTCTATTTAGAGACAGTCAAAGTGGTGCTAGACTAATAAAAAACTTACAGTTTCAACAACGCACAAAGCACATATCTATGTGCTTTAATTTTTGATTTTCTTCCAGGAAAGAGTAAAAATAGAGAGATAAATCCAGTATATATCAAGATAGAAGTTGAATAAGCCGATATATTTACCAAACTTTTGCCCCGCAGTTATTTTACCTGTCTTAGCCGCATGGTTATATCTATTGCCTTAAGAATATGTAGACCAGCACAATTGTATTTAAAATTCCTGTTTATTACTCATAATATCTTCTTCTTCTTCCCTAGCTATTGCTTATTTATTCATGGATGTAGGCATTTTTCACACGCTTTCATGTTTCCCGCTTCTATGTCATTTAAGGTCACATTTTTCCTGCTTGCTTTTTTATATCGTCAAACCATCTTCTTGTGTCTCTCTGACTTGATTGCATCTAACTACATGTCAGTGTCATTGACAGTAGAGCCCTGCAGTAGGTATGATTAGGTACGACTTATTCAATTGTGATCATTGTCTTATACCATGCATAGCCTGCTTCATCGCTGTCAGCATTACTCTTAAATGGTCAGTACTATTCTTCGTCATTGGCAAATTTCAAGGTCATATTAGCAATGTACCCATATCGAAGACTGTTCGTAAACGATTTCTAAGTAATATGTGCGTAATTTACCCAAAGTAGCTTTAATCCCATTGTCTCTCTTTTCTCATCTTTCTGATCCTCTTTCCCTATACTGATGGTATGTCCCAACATCTTCCAAGATCACGTTAACTATCACTCTAATATTACCTAATTATTTTTATCTCGAAGAGATGAATTTTTAGGTCGGCTAGATATTCTAGTCCTTAAATACCACTACTAATTTGGGTTGGGCAATATCATCAGCACAGTACAATGTTGATGAGGATGATGATGTTGATGCCTTTGGTCACCCACGATAATAATTTGAAGATGTTTTCTTACGTATATAATTTTAAAGATATAGTGAGTGTTTGCCTGACACACACCTCTACTGATCTTTACCGTGAAACCTGGCATTTTTATATGCGGTTTAATAGATTTGAATATCGAGAATGTCTTTCTATGTGCATTGCTTGCAAGAAGCAAGAAGATCCATGTTTCAACTGCTTTCAATTGCTCTGTGAAAGTCTTTGGCTACTAAATAAATGGGTAGGTTTTATTCAACTGTTTTTCTAATTAATTCTAATTGATTGTTAGTGGTCAGTGATGTTGAGTTTCGTGTTCCACTGGTTGGTAGTTATGGAATTTTTTTGTACATTGGTATTACCATTTTTTTTTGAAAAGCGGGATGACTTTTGTATTTTACCACATGGGAGAATGCTTATGTTGTCTGAAATTATGTTATGAATATGATGTAGAAACTTGCTGGAAAAAAATAAGGAATCTATGCTTCAGGCGGCTGAAGAGTCCATTGGAATAGGAAAAATAAATACAAACGCAAGAAATTCCACAAAACCATGGTTCTGTCTAGAAAGTAAAGGCTCTCGCAGAATTAAAGAGAAAAAATTACCTAACATACAAAAGCTCTCCAACAAACCAACAACATGCAGAATATATACTAGAAGCAGAGTGAACTCGCGAAGTAAATATATCAAAAGAGAACATTGGATCAAATTTACGAGCGACATGGATCATGAGATACATAGGCCCTAAAGAAAAGTATGGAAAATTCTCAAGAATAGAAAGAAACCCGTGAATAAAGTTCTGAGTACACAAGAATACCAAACGACTGGCATGCAAGCGCAACAGTTCTGATCTTCAAAAAAGGCAATCTCACGAAAAGTACTGTGCACAACAATGAAGCTGCTCACAGGCCTGTTAAAAGATAAACTAGAGAAACCCATAACAAATAGAGAAGAACAACAATGGTTTAGAAATAATAGTTCGACACCTCATGCCACAATAAAGAAAAGGAAAGGCCATTGAATTACAACACACCGTTATTTATTTGCTTCGGCGACCTAACTAAAGCATTTGACAGAGTCTAGCTGGACTAGGCGACGTCATCAAAATTCTAATGGAAAAAGAAACACCAATAATAGTAAAGGTAATTCGTAATCTTAATACCGCCAATTCAACGCAAATCAAAGCAGGACAGCATACCACAGGAAGCATACCAACACCAGGAGGTATTAGACAAGGAGACAGCCTCAGCCCATTCTTATTTAATCTTATTATGGGTAACATCATAGAAGAAGTGGCATACTTAAATATGGGATATAGAATGAACAGTAAGACTATCAGCTAGTATGTCATGCCGACAATGCTGCGATATTCGCAGAAACTGAGGACGGTCTGCAAGGACTGCTCTTTAAATTCTACCAGGTAAGCCGACAACTTAATATGAACATATGCATCGAGAGAACTAAAAGCATGACCATCGCTAGATAACCACTCAGATGCAAACTCGTAGTTGAAAATAAGCCCATTAAGCAAGTGATACAGTTAAAATATCTTGGCATGGACATGTCCAGCGGCCACAACCCAGCAAAAGACCAAAAAGGTCAAATTAACAAATCAGCCGTAATAGCAGGCTGTTTGAGAGAAACTATTTGGACTAACCAATATATGCGAAAGGATAGTAAGATTAAAATCTACAAAGCATGCATCAGATCCATCGAGACATACGGAATAAAAATACGAGAAGACACCAACCAGACCAAAAACATGCTACGTGTAGCTGAAATGAAGGTGCTGAGAACGATAGCAAGCAAAACCAGAAGAGACCGCATAAGAATCATCGACATTAGACAACATACAGAACATAGTAGGATGGGGAACGGCAAAGAAGGAGAGAATGGTACAACCATACAAGAAGGAGGGCCGAAAACAGACTACCTCGAATAGCACTAGAAGGGAAACGAGCAGGCAACCGCCCACCCGGAAGGCCACCGAAGAGATGGAAAGGCAGCTGGCAGTCCACATCAGAGGAAACTGCAGCTTAGTTATTCTTGGTAAGAATATGGATATCGTCAGTAATTTTTTTTCAGGTTTTAAATTCATTCTGGTTTTATTCTTTTTCCGAATCAGTTCTGTAGGGAGTTTGTCATGATTAATTAGTTCGGGTAATGATTTAACATTGAGTCGTCTGTGCAGATACTCTTGTTATTTATAAGCATAATCGATTTAATTTTCTGTCTTTCCATCGGGACTTTCCCATGTCCATTCCTTCTTATTAGCTTTCTTAAGGATGATGTTGCGGCAGTATAACTCTCTTTTACCTATATAGTTCAGTAGCCCATTTCCTCATTGATCTCTTATACCCAAGCCAACCCCTCTTGTGGTATATAAGCCTCTTTAATTGTTTTGCCCAAACCGCTAATGGCTTTATAATGATTTCTCTCTACTTCCATTGCTTTCGATAAATCTTCCAGGAACGTCACCATTTCTTCACTGTCCGACTTGTTTGTGGGGCGTATTTATGGGTTAATTGTACAATATATACTATTTTATTTTGTCAACCTTGTCAAGGGAGGTAAATTTGAATATTAGATTTCCTAGTTTTCTACTGAAAATTAACGCACAGAGAGAGGGTCATATTTTCTTCAAAAAGCTCTGCAACGAGATTATCCCTTTGAATATGCTGACAATTATAAGAAAACTATTTTTAGAATATCGAAACTTCAATTATTTCAAATATGGTGAAATAAGGAGCAATAAAAACAATAGCTTGTAATTGTCGAAAATAAAGCGAACGCGAGTGGTTATTTTCAGTACAATTAAAAATATATTATTCCGCGAAATGAAATAAGATGCCATCAGATTAGACAAATATAAATCGTTTTTATTTTGAATTAGAATGACTATTGAATATCTATGTCCACAATGTTTTGCAATATTTTGTTATCGTGAAAAATATGTAACATACGATTCAACAATATGCTTGGTCAGAAATTTCTTAATTGCCCGAATTAGCTACTAACTATTTTATTTGCCTTTTGTTGAAAGGTAGATGTTGGGTCACTAGTTAGATGTTTATAATACTTAGTATCCGAAAATATATCACCAGATTTTTTTATTAAATTAGTTCCTCTGTTAATATAACTGTTAATTACTTTTATCTGCTTTGGTTACAATTAAATCATTGTATTTTTTTTTTAATTTTAGCTTTATTAAACACATTTATTTCATTATTGTTGGGGGGAATATTAAATTTAAAACCTAAAAGCGAGAAAGTTTAAGACTTCATCTGGAATTTATGTAATAATTAAATTTTTTATCCAGTTTTCTTGAGTTGAAATTATTAATCTATGTTGTTTGTTTTTGAGGTTATTGATTTTTTTTTATATTATTATGTTTAATTTTTCGAAAAAGTTTATTTGAGGTAAAATTCTGTTTATTTTAAAATTTATTAACGATATCAAGAGGAATGTTGAGTTTTAATTGACCGATAATAATTTGATGAAGTTGTTTTTCTAATTTATTCAATATTTCAATTGGGATGTCGATTTCTAAATTAATAATTATACTGTCTAACTTGTTTTTAAATTGAATAATCATTTATCCTGTGACACCATCTTGATAGTTGATAAGTGCCTCTACGTTTTTTGGCATTTTTTCTACATTTAAGTAAGAATATTTTCCTATCTTTCATAGATGAAATCTTGGAATTGGTGTTTGCCCAGTGTTTAAAAGATTATCTCTTAGTGCTCCATATTGTTTGTATCTGGTTTGGCGTTCAAGTTAGAGCTGTTAGCAGTCAGATATATTTATATTATATTTATACCATGCTTATCTTCCATATCGTAGCCCTGACGAAGAAAATAAAAATTTTCGAAAGCTTGGAGCAGCTTAAAAAGCTTTTCCATTTAAAAGTCCTTATCAAGACAGATACCCTAAAGAAATTGTACCTTATTATTTACACTGCCGGTCAAGACTATTACTTTCCTTGGGGTTGTACCAAACCATATGCAAATAATATGGAGCAAAAGACTCTTGTCTTTTTAAACAATGGGCAAAAACCAACACCAAAATTTCATCTATGGAAAATAGGAAAATATTCTTACTTAAATATAGAATGGAGAAAGTAGTAAGTAAGAAATGTAGAAGCACTAACCAACTATCAAGGTGGTGTCACAGGAAAAAGGATTATTCAATTTAAAAATAGATTAGGCAGTAAAATTATTAATCTAGAAATCGACATCACAATATTAAAACATTGAATAAATTATAAACAAAGGTTGAAGACATAGCTTGCGGAGTAATAGGCGGCTTTGTTAACACAGTAGACTGTTCCGTCAGATGTCATAATTTTCAATAGAAAATTATATCAGAGATCAGTTTTTCTGCTATTATTATTTGCTTTACTTCCATGTCCTTGAATTGTAAATCAACATTTTTGCCATAAATTGCATCGTCTTTCCCGTCATCTTTTAAAAAATTTCTTGCTACTTCGAGAAGAAAGGTTTCCTTCTTTTTTTCTAGGGATAATTTTTGGGTTGTCGATGGGCGAGTTCGACGACTTGTTCTCGCTGATTTAGGTACTTGACGATGTAGCTTGGTTCGATGGTGATGGCAGCTTGTCGACCTACAACAAAATTTAAGTTGTAAACCACAAATACTTATTTTACAAATTTAATGTTAAAGCAAAGTATGTTGAAAACCTTTTACAATGAAGTACTTCTTTTATAAATAACCGTTTCTGAGTAATTTTTCTAATTTTTAAAGTAATTTCTTGTAAAATTATCTACATATGAACACTACATTTTTGTTTTCAGAAGCCGTCAACCACCATCGAATGGGCTGCAGTCACAGAGGATTTCAAGAATATGTGGCAGTTTGAAAATTGCTTGGGCAGCATTGACCGAAAACATATTCGATTAAAAAACCTTCTGGCAGTAGATCATATTAACACAATTATAAGGGGTATTTTACTGTAGTCCTTTTAGCAATAGTTAATGCTTAATGCAAATTTATCTATGTTTACACTGGAAGCAATGATCGCGTTTCAGATGGAGGAATTTTACAGGAGAGCGATTTTTATGAAGCCCTATAGCTACTAACACATTCAGTATACAACCACGGAGGCAGTTGCCTGGTATGGAAGTTGCATTGCCATATGTTTTCATTGGAGATGCTGCGTTTGCATTAATGGAAAATATTATGAAACCTTATTCTCAAAAAAATATTGCACGCCACAAAAAATATTTAATTATAGACTGGGGAAGAGTGGTTGAAAATGCCTTTGGCATTTTAAGTTCGCAATTTGGCGTTTTTTAGCGATGCTTTTCAAATAAATTAGTGAATATACTTTTAAGCGTTGAAGGAATGAAGGGCAGACAACAACAAACATTACGACAAAAAGGAATTAAGGATTTCTATAAAAATTATTACTGCAGTAACAATGGTAGTGCATCTTTTCAAGAAAAAAATATTAATTGGCGTTAAACGAGCATTATAGTACTTTTAAGACACTTCTGCTGTTTAACTAATAGTATTAAATATAATAAAAACCTTCATTTACCTGTGTACTGTTTTCCTTAACTTCACTATTACTATTTGGGTGAAACATACTTGACGTGCATCTCGAAAAACTTTACGTTCAGAAGTTAATAAAAGCAGGTCGTAATACTACAAAGACGGTTCATAAACATCGTCGAATGAAGTTCCAGTACCCTTTGACTTTATTACTTTTCTCAATTCTCTCCTAAAAGAAGCTCTCAAGCTCTTGATTTCTTTGTCGGCAAATTTCTTATTTGCGTTAGGAAACAAACTTTTACATTTTCTATTTAGAGATTCATTGCTTCATTTTTTAAATGTTTATTCCAATAATCTTTTCTCTTCTTATCCCATATTCACAACAAAGATTCATATAACTCTATGAACTCTTTTCAAAATTCTTTGTTGTCACTGAATGTCATCATGAACGCAAAACATAAACCACAAGACGAGTAAACAGCTCCTCAACTTGTGTGTGGACTCACACACCCAGGTCACGGCATAATAAACAATCGGCAGGCTCACTCGCCTTCTGTATAATGGTACGCGCATATCCTCGCGCACGCCGCGCCGCCATTTGGGGGTCCAACATCTCAATCAAGCCATTGTCGTCGTTTGTTACAATAAAAAGAAATAGTTAGGGCAGCTAGGAATCAGTAGCGTGTGCCTTGAATGTATACTTATTTTTTGATTGTGATGTGAGTTTATAGTTCAATGGCGAAGTGTATTATGAAGTTGCTGTCAATTTTCTTAGAATCGTAGATTAATTTTCTAAATTTTATGATATAGCAGTTATTTTCTAGTGCAATTTATTAACTTTGACGTGTTTTCACTATGCCTGGGCAAAGTTGTGCAGCAAAAAACTGAAGGAACAAACGAATAAACTGCAATAAAAGCTTTTTTCGGTTTCCCAGCGATCCTATTAGAGGCGTGTTCGGGATGCTCACGCCATTCACTCCGTGCATACCTAAAAGCACTCCAGCCGTTCGGGTATAGCTTTTCGTGCAAAGGGAGTAGCACCTTCAGCGTTCGACTATTATGGAGTGAGTTAAGAGTTTACTCCAAAAGTTCCACCTCGCCGAAGGAAGATATTGGAGTGGGCCTGCGTAGTTTAAGAATCGAGCGAGAAGTATCAATTTCGATTTTCATTTTGTCTTGTTTCTTGAGAATTTTAATTTTGTTTGGGTCGTATGCTCAAATTTTCTGGCCATGTGTAGTCCAAGATTATAAAAATATGGAAATAAGTAAATATTCGCATTGTCCTGTTGTAGACGAGGTATGTAACCCCGTTATATTTGATGGGTCACTGGTACTATTTAACAAAACATTAATATAATTTGTAATTGAGCAAACATTGTGTCCAAATTCTCTTAAAAAAAACACTTTTCCTAAAAATTTAAATTGAGAACAGAAAACAGCTGTCTTGAATCCGTCAGTAATCTGTCGTTCCCAGGTCCAACAACTCCGTAAGAGATGCAGTGTCGCTCAAATTAGGGCAAAATTTCGCATTTAGGTGCCTAACAGTATGCCATTTAGAATGTTTTAAAATTCCGAGTATTTCCGGAGATATCCGGAAAAAAACCAAAATATTGAAAAAGCTTTTAATTTTTTTCGTGAGTTGATTATCAGGCCGAATTTTAAATTGGATTGCACTTCTGCATTGTCATTTTTCTCGCTTTATCCAATGATGATATCCAGTTTGGAATCCGACGTTTCGTCCTCAAGGGGACATCATCAACATTCTTTTTTTAAATACGACTTTTATTTTTTATCGTTTTCACATGATATTTTCGTTATTAATATGAATATGTGTTTTTATTTTATTTTTTTCATATTTAAAAAAAAAAATTTGAAATTATTTGTTTTGCTTTGGCGTAATTTTAAATGTTTAAGTAGCTTTTGATGCTTTTATATTCTATAAAAATATTTTCTTTTGTTTTCTGTGGTAAGTAAAAAATCAAAACCCTAATTTTTAATAAAATTAAAAAATAGTAAAATTAAACAGGTTCAATTATTTTTTTATCCCAAAGCTAAATAAATAATAAAAACAAATTACAAATAAAATTAAAAAAAAACATTAAAAAACATATTCTATTCCTAATATCCCTTTCAGTTTCACATGAATTGTGTGCTTATAATGGTGAGGCACATAATTTTTTACAAAAAGTAATGTGGTCGCTTTGCGATGTTATCAATGACAAACTTTCTAATATAACCATTTTAATATTGTAACGCATTTTTTGAAAGGTTAGGCTTATGCACTACACTTCAATTTCGTAACATAAAATATGGCGTGTTCTATTTAAAATATTATAGAAAAAGGCAGTTTAATTGAGCATTTAAGGAAGTCATTAAGTTACATAATTTTTATTGAAACGATCAAAAGGGGTGATATGACATTAGATATCATTACTATGACAGTTTAATACTAAAAATATTAAAACAAAAAGGCATACAAAAATGCAAATGAAGACATTTTTGTCAATTCAAAAATGCCAAATAACATATTTAGTAATACAAATTGAAATAATATTTCAAAAACATTTTGAATTATTTATCACTAAATCCGGAATTTGCAAACATTTTGTAGATTTAATTAATTTCGATATAACATTTGACACTCCATATCCCCTTTTCCCAACATTATATGTTATTAGGTTATATTTGAGGCTACGTATATATTACACATTGAAAAATATATATTAATTGAAACTTTAAGACCATCAATAAAAATAAGCTAATTATTTGGCGAAATCAATAAAGTTTATTTTCCTAATGCTGTTCTTATAAGTTAATTTAAATATACTTTGTGTATATTATCACTTTTTATGTTTTAATACGACCCTGTCTATCCATAGTTTATTGCATCGGAAAATGTCGATACGCCTTAATCCGGCCCTGACTAAGACCCCCGAATGGCGCCGCCAAGGTCAAATTTTCGTACTCTAATATTGCAATGCGATTAACGGCGAGTGAGCCTGCCGATTGTTTATTATGCCGTGCCCAGGTCTCGCTCTAGAAGCCTGCAACTTAGTAGCATGTTGACCAACTTGCCCACACACAAGCGAACTTGTTGCCAGCAACCAGGTTGCCCAACATGCTGCGAAACATGCTCTCTAGTGAGTGTCCTGCTTAAAAAGACAGACCAAAAAAACAGTGTAGCTGCAAAGAAAATATTGCTTACTCTTGAACATATACAGGGGAGAGTTCTATTTGCACTAAACAACATATACCGAGATAAGATATCGATTATTGGCATAAGGTTTTTTCACAGACAAAAAGGTTTTTCAGTCAACCCACAATGGCCACATTAAAGTATATAGACCTAGGAATACAAGATTTGATGAAAGGTATGTCTGCAATATTGACTGATCGGTCTGAGCGTTTTTCTATTAATGTATGGGCTTGGTTTAGGAGTATGTTGGAATATGGAAGAGAGGTTCACTGCCCTAACATATAGAGATATTTTGGAAAATGACATGTTGCCATCAGCTCACGAACTTTTCCCAAAAAATGCCCTTATATTCCAGGAAGACAAATGCCCCCTCCATACAGCAATCATAATTCAAAACTGATTTATTGCAAATGGTATTGACAGGAACTTGGAACATTGACCACAAAATAGGAAATAATTATTGGACGTTATTCTGGAAATGTGGAAGAATCTCCGTGATGATGCTAATCTTCTGACATCCCGTTTTGGTCATTAACTAGAAGTACATTTTTAGTATGCCCCGGTACTATTCGTGCTCTCGTTCAAAGTACGAAATCTACTTTCGATATTGGAATCGATTTTATTTCTGTCCCGCGTGACCTAGGGAATCTGTTTGATTGGAGCGCTAGGAACGCCGCAGTAAAATTTCTTGCGCGCGGACTTCTTCTTTCGGAGCGCGAGGAACTTCTTGTTCAGCTTGGTAGGTACGGTCCCTTTTCCAGAGAAGCCTTTCGGTTGTTAAGTCGATTTTTAAAATCTGTTTTACGCCGAGTCATTTGCAGTGAATTTTGTTGGCTAACAACGTAGTGATTTCCGTATTAGACGTTGCGATTTGTTTTCAATTAAGTTTATTGCTGGACATACGGGATAAAACTCGCCAAGCAAGGATATTTGAAATTGTTTTTTTTTCTGGCATAGGCGGCCATAGTGGTACTTAACGTTTTTATTTGTGCCGTGTAGTTTCGCCCTCCGTTTAAGAGAGGTAAGTTTCTTTATTAACTGCAGATTGTTTTGCGTTCTTGTATCTTTAATATTGGCATGGTTGTATTATTTCACTTTTCATTCATTTCGGATCCGATTTAATAAGCTAAATTATTCGGCGTGACGTCATCCTAATTAGACATTTGATTAGAGTTGATAGTTCTTTTTACTACTAGGGTGGCCTAGTTTATTATTTAATGATTATTAAATTAACCATTTTCATTCATATCGGACTCGATTTAAGTGGCTAGATTATTCGGTGTAACTTCAAACTGATTCGAGAGTAATTTAAGCTTTTGGGCTTCTATATTTGAATAAAATAATCGTTGTTATTTATTCTTGTGGTTTTACGATCGGCCAAATTAATCATTTTATTTTATTTCCGACGAAATGTAACGTGGAGTTTCGGTAATTTTAGTAATTCAATTTACTTGACCAATTTGAGGCAATTTAGATACGAGTGTGGAATTTAACCATTGAATTCGATTGTGCTTTATAAAAGGCAACTATTTTCTACAGCCATTAGTTGCGATCAATGCTAAGACCGCTAATTTCATGGAATTTGTTATATTACCGGAGTTAGAATCAATGCAATGGGGAACTATGGTTTTTATCTTTAATTTTATTATTTAATCTTGCAATCAACTTTTAGAGTTTCGCGTGGGTTGTTGATTTTAATTATTAATTAGACACTATTGATATTGATATTGGAAAATCGTTCGGATTATCTATTTGCCAAACTCGTTTAGTGCGATGCTTTTATTCAAGTATTTTTTGCTGCTTTTGGTTCGCTATGTGGACCGTACTTGAACTTTTCACTTGAATTATTAAAATTAAATTCGGGAAGAGTTAGGCCTTTTATTTTATAATAATATTGGAGGCTCACTCAGACCATTTATTTGGCAAATTTGTTAGTATGATTTTTCCTTAAAGTTTATTTTAGTGCCTTTGTTCGTTATTTAGATTTTACTTGAATTCTTTTATCAATATGGTATGGATTTTATCTGCACCAGACTATGAACGATCCAAGTAATTACATTCATTTATCTGTTATTTTGTACTATTGCTGTTAGCTACTGCTTTCAACGATTACGTTTATTTTGCGGTGTCAAACTCGTTTCGAATTATTGGATTACCCTTTTCCTCTTCCTAAAAAACTGTAATAATATTTTTAACGGATGATGTCGGCTTCCCTTGGGCGAACTTAATCTTTGTAGATTTTTGCATAACTAATATTAAGCTATATTTGTAATATATTTCGATTGCTCTAATATATTATTGCGGGGTTATTTGTTCTTTGTTTTTTTAACTTTTGGTTCATTTTTGAAATTTGATTTAGTATAAAAAGGGTAATATCCTGCCTATTGAATCTGACATTTAAAACTCTGCTAAATTATTTTTTTTTAAGATAGTATATAATAGCAATCGATTCACATATCGTTGTGACTCGTTACTAGGGAATGTTTCCATTCTTAGGGTCCTTCCCCTGGGGCAGGTGTTTGGCAGTCCTTTTACTAGGCGAGAACTTGTGGGTTCCCCTAC
>MU187222.1:87540-121009 GCA_016904865.1 Pissodes strobi | reverse complement strand
ACGATAACCTAAACCCGCAAGCGCGACTATGCAACAGATCTCTCACAGGGTACATGCTCGTTTACTGTTGCAACGTTGCGACCTCCGCCCGACGGTCGTAAAATATCAGTACATTTACGACCGTCGATCGCGAACCTCTGTTAAAATACAGCTGCTTCAAATGCTCCGCGTAACGCGCGTATACGGGCCACCATGAATTTGGCAGCGGTGCACGTTTTGTGCCGGAACGCTGTGTCCGCATTTAGAATAAGCGGCATTTTGCGAGCATTTCATACCAGATTTATTGTTAAATATTAAATATTACTTTAAGCCGCTCACGTTGGTCTGTTTTCGAATTAGTGACTGACGTCACTGACTATTATTTCCGTCTCAAGGTATAGATAGAGTTAAATTAAGTCTTGGTTAGAAAGGGATTTGATGATTTTGTGTAAATAACGGGATGTGGATTTTAGGTAGTTCAAGACGAATAGGACACCAAGGCAATTAATATTTCCTTTGATAAGAATCATGTAGTTGTTTATATATATTGAAAGTATTTTCAAACAATTTCTCTACATGCAGAACTGGATGGATGGAGATCTAAAATGCAAAAAGGAGTAGCAGGTGATGCATGACCATTCTTAGAGGTTTTTGAGGTATATTTTAATTTTATTATCTGCTGTTCTAGGCAAGTAAAATTAGAATATCTATCACAAATAATCTGTAAGCTATTCCAGAGGGAAAGAAGCTTTTAGGGAATTGATAGAAACGGTAAAATGGGAGGTAATAAGGTTCCTTGATAAATACCATCATTTGACCCTGGAAGTGTTGGAAAACTGAATAAATTTATTTCGATTCGGTATATATGGTCTAGATTCTACCGATTCTCTATAAACTGTTGAGTTCTGAGGCGAGATGGAGAAGGAGAGCTTGTTATATTCTGGAGGCTTTCCAGAACTTCGAAAAGCTACCGTGGCAAGTCTAAGGGTTTGGCTTTGTATACGATTAAGTAGTTTTGGATAGCATGAAGAAGCTGAGTCAGAGATGAAACCTCCATACATCAACTTATGTAGAATAATTTTACGTCATATTTAAATTAAGCTGTGATTAAGCCCGTCCCCTCGCTCCCTTTAGTGTGTGTGCCACTACCATAAAAAAAATTTAGAAACGGTTTGTGATTTTTAGGAGATAAGCGGATAAGGATTTTAGATACTTCAAGTCGAATATGAGACCAAAAAATTAATAATTTCTTTAAAAGGAATCATTTAGTTGTATGTGATGATCGTATTTTCAAACAAGTTCTCTTTTTGCACAAATGGATGGATGAAGGTTTGGATAGCAAAAAAACATTAGCCTGTGATTGATGAGCATCTTTGGAGGTTTTTGAGACATATTTAAATTTTTCTTTCTGCTGTTCTTGGGAAGTAAGATTAGGATATCTACCACAAATAATCTGTAAGCTATTCCGGAGGGAAAGAATTTTTTTTATGGAATTTATAGAAATGGTAAAAAGAGAGGTAATGAGGACACATCCTTGAGAACTAGCATTTTGTAGAGGCAATATATCAGAGAAGCGATAGTTTAGGAAATTGGTTACTGCCGAAACCAAAGATCCTTAGTTGTTCAAGAATATTGCATCTCCAAGCAGGATCGAATATCCTTGATGCATCTAAGGACGAAGCGAGAAAATGGTGTTTTTTACGAAAAGAGGATTGAATGCCTGAAAGGTGGCCAATAGTTGAACGACTACGTCGAAAGCCTTTCTGATTATTGTCAAGTAAATCCTTAGATTCAAGGAGCCACATCAGTCGAAGTTTTGCCATTCTCTCCATTAGTTTGCATAAGTAACTACTTAATGAGATTGGTTTTTAACTGTCAATTTGGTTTCAAGTTTTGTTGGTTTTATAGACCGTTTGATAGTCTCCAGCTGGAGGGAAAGCTGAAAGTTGACTGTAAATAATTGAAGAAGCCTAGCAGAATATTTATATAAGAACTTGGCAGGTTTGGAATGATAAGAATGATCATGTCCAGAGGCAGAGTTTCTAGATGAAGAAATGCAGTCAGTAGGGAATTGTAGAGGAGATCAGAAATGCTAGTCTTAGAAAGCATTACTGTATGAGAATTAGGCGATTTAGATTGAAAAAGATGCGAATATTTTACATAATAATCCATTCATTAATTGAGATTATCCTGGAATGCGACGTGACGGAATAGCTTCTGTTGTCATTTCAGGCTTTAGAAGAGCTATTGGTAAATTCATACTAATGTCAAAGGAGTTACAGGATGAGAGTTTGGCCTTTTTGAATGGTACGTATCTCCAAAGATCTTGTTCGTTCAAAATTTTTAAAATTTTATAAAGTTTCATGGCCATTTTTGGAACTGGAAGCTTAAAAAAAGAGCAGAGAGAAATTTGAGTCGTCAGCCCCTTAGCTTTTAGTCCAAGCTTAAAACCAGTATCATTAAATATTAGCAACAATTAATCTAAGATAATATTGTCGCTTCCATTAGATAGTGATGCACGAGGCTGCTAGATGAGATTAGTAATAAAGGGAGAACACATTCATAGAGCATTTGTATGAAAAATTGTTTTAACATATTGTATGTGTATTCAAATTGTGTAATAATTTTTCAGAAGTATAAGAAAAATTTTCTTAAAGGATATTATGAGTACTTTATTCTCAAAAATTATTAAAATGGGTTGGTAAATAAAACGGCTAAATACATTAAAAAAAAACTACCTGCATTGTCTGTCCATATAAAATTAAACACGTGACCCATATAAATCTAAATTAGAAAAATACTCCTACTGCAAAAAGCTATATGTTTCTTTCGTGTTTTCTGCTGCTGTATATTTCATCTATTCACCGTTAGCTGAAATGTTCTTTTGTATTTTTCCGATCTCCTGGGATTAGATATATCGCGAGAATAACTGCAGTGTTCTTTTTCATCCTGGATGTACTTTTTCATTGTCACAAACAACCCGTCGCAATATGTCAACATTAATATCTTTAATTCTGTATGTGTGTCCATTGTTGCCGGTATTTTGTAACTATTAGAAAAATACTTCATTTTAGATGAACTGTAATAAAGAAATGTTTCTTGCGCTTGTTCAAGTCTTTATTTTGTTATGGCAAATATATTTAATGGGTTCTTGGGATCTATATTGTCACGAGTAGCTTAGGGGGTAGCGTGATTTCTTTAAAGGATAACTTCTCAGAGAAGAGCCGCGTCGCGATTAGTACAATGTCGGGGTCTCAATGCTTCCTTTAATCTACCACTAGATGTTCTACTCGCGAGGACACGCCTTGTTTAGCGTGCCGGGGGGTAACTGAGGTAGACCGGGACCGCGTTACGTGGGGTAAGAAGAGCTGATGAACTAAGCACATTTAGTTTATAACAATAACAACGTATTAACGATAAAACTTTGACAATAATTATTGGTCAGAAAAAATGAGATTCATTTATAACCGATTACTACGGTGCGCATGTTTTCTCGATTTGAGATACTGTTTGTAGGTCTTTGTTTACTGTCTTATAATTTATAGTTTTTCTTAAGAGTTGTGTTTTATTTAAGAGCACTAAGAGATTTCACTAAACTTTTTAACTGACTATTTAGACACTTGTCTTGCTCAACACTCTGACAATTTTCTTGTCAAGACTTTACTATGGAGGTTGTGAAACCCCTGGTCCTAGCAGTCGTCAAGTGACTAACCGGTGCCAGGTTTGGAAGGAAAGGAATAGAACCTAAAGCAGTCGTATGGCTAACTTTAGGAGCGGATAGAACCCAGAAGGCAGTCGTCAAGTGACTATCCTTGGGAGCAGGAGGTGAGACCAAAGTCTGCCGAACTGAGGGTTTGGTAGCTTATTTATATAAAACAAAGTGATGATCATTGCATGCATAAGGTTCAAAGTCGCTCCCGTTGATTGCTCGCGTTGTTTATAGTTTGCCTTTAATGTTTATATAACAATCTCCATGTTCAAGTTCAAACTTGCGACAGGGTGATATTTGTTTAGTAGCTTATGCATTTTAGTAGATTACAATATTAAAAGACTGGAATTAGCTTTCAGTCATCGGTTAGGCAAAATGCGTACAAGTCGACGCCTTTCTCACGAAGTGTCCTAACTCGCTTTTTCTAAATTGTTCAGGAGAGATAAAAAACTAAAAAGGGTTAGATTAAAATCAGCGCAGCTAGCTCAGTTTCAAAGCAATCTATTTTTTGTCTTCCATTTAGTTAGGTAATATAGTTTACTTCGAATATATAATAGTGACATTTGTGAGAATTTAAAGATAGTTTTTATTTTAGTAATATATGTAGATAAGCCACTACGTGAGAAAATATTTTTGTCTTGTGTTAGTTAGGTATTAGTTTTGATAAATTTTTGATTTTTTGTGTATGAAATACAACAAATTTATTAAACAAAAGGGGATGCGGAGAAAATAGTGTTAATTAATAAAACAAAATTTATTATATTGTATTAAATTTTAATGAAAATAAAGTACATAATGAGGCCTACACTAATGTTGGGGAAACACAACTACAAAACTTTTTCATTAAATTTACTTTGGCTTTCATTTTGAAGTAATAGTAATAAAAAAGGGTATTAATAGCTAATCTATTTCATGAGGTAAGTTTTTATAAAACTCTTGAATTTCGTGCAAACCAACTACGGGTGTAGAACCTTCACATAAGGAAACTAAATCAAAATACTTTTTTTACTAAGTTTCACGGGCGCCTTATTTAATTGTTGAAGTCATATTTCCTTTATGTTTTTCATTAGTTTTTTAAGTTCAATGGCATCATAGTTATCGTTACAATGACTGTACTTGAAAAAAAGTTTGTTTGGTTCATCTTTTGTGACCATGAACTCTCTGATCTCCGTCCATTTGACATTTTGACCTTTTTCGCTCACTCTAACAGTCAATATTCTTAAATATTGCTAGAGCTTCTTAAAATCGATGAAGTCTGAGGAATTTATTGTTTCAACTAGATAACGCTGCTTTCTTCTTGCCAATTTAATTATTGGGTGTAACTGTGATGGTTCAAAGATATCTCCAGCTCCAGCTATTGCGGTATGGATCATGGTGTGTGCGGAGTCTCCTTCATTCTGTCCGTGGTTTGACTCAAAAAATCTCAAAGATATTCTTTTAAATTCATCAGAGTTATTTACAACATAAAGTAGCATAGCTGCTACGCTCGAGTTCTTGTTTTGACCGTAGCAGCGATCTGAGTATAACGAAACTAAAGTAGTGCCTTTCTTAGAATAATACTCCAATGCTCTGAATATACAAGTGCCGATTTCAGATGAACCCCTCTTACTAAGACACTCATGCCAAGGAAAAGAGAAACAATCCCTGTTGGCAATGTTGTAAAAGGTAAAATTAAAAGTTGATAATCTACTCTTGTAATACATAGCATTTTCTTTGCTGATAGGTACGTAAATGACCTGCTGTAAGTCGAAAACACTACACAAAAAATGTTCATCTTCTATAGCTCTCTGCTTGTCTATTGCTTTTAGCTCTCGAACTTTCACTTTTTCTTGTACATGTTTCTTATACTTTTCAGCTAACTGTGATTTGACTTCTTCATCCCCATTATTGTATGTCATACACAAGAAACATTGATCCTTTTTCGGATTATGGAAGGACAAATTTTGCGTCTTGAAAACCCTACGATATGTATAATAACTGGTTTTATACTTACAAGTTGTTCCAAAAACATGTGATACATTTTTGGCAGGGATAAATCGGGATGCAGATACTGTCCTGAGGAGCTTGACCGGCAATAATGACTCTCCACTCGTGGAAACCTCCCCATATGCTGTTCTATCTTTTTCGAATGAATTCTCCCTTTTCTTTTTCTCTTTTACTTCTCTGTCTTCCGCCTCTATTTTCCTTTTCTAACATTTTGAACTGAACTTGTACCTAGTCGATTTTTTCTCAGCAATAGACCTGTCTGCAGATTGGCCTGTTCGTGCGAATATTATTGTGATATCGTGGGATAGCACAGGCAAAGACCCATCTTCAGATAGGCCGATTCGTGTGAATATTTTTTTAGGTTTCTTCAGATAGATCAAAACTGTTTTTATTGATAAAGTCTGAACTATCAGTAATGCGGATATGCCACTTCGTGAGACCAAAGTGTTACATGAGAACAGTTAGACGGCAAAATATTTAAATTTTTATAATTTTGTTAGTTAGTTCCCTTCGTAGGAAAGACGACGAAGTATTCATCCAACATATTCTCTTTTAATTATGGAAAAAGGGAAATTAACCCTTAAACGGAAGTATCTTGTTTTTACCGGTTATTAGAATTATTTGCTGTACACACATCATTTTTCATTCTAGAAATAAATTTTAGATCATTATGCCCAGTTGGTTCTTTTCACTCCATTTAGTTCCATTTTTGCCCTAAATATATTCAGGGAATGCAGGACAATCATTTGGTGTTTCACGTTTGATATATTTGCCGACTAGCGTCCTTATGATAATAAGGAAGCGTCATCGTGTGAGAAGTTTTCTGGGTGTCAACTAGTTTCAAAATAATCTGAATCCTTGCCAGAAGCATCTAATGTCGGTCATGCGTTTTCTGTATCTTCTTCAATTTCTTGTAGATAACGTAATACACAGGGTATTACGATATCTACAGGAAATTGAGAAAACGCATCAGAATCAAAATCACTATGGCAAGAAGCTTCGTTTCAACGCCTCTTGTTGAACATGTGAAACTTAAATTACGACTGCGACATATGCCTAGTAACAAAGTAAAAATCTTCGAGAATTTAATTGAATAACGATTAGAGCTTAGATAGTTCACGACAACTCAGACACTCGCATATATATTTAAAAACACAATCACACATGCGTATGCTAAATAAAACGCGATTAGAGATATGTCCTTAGTAGACACTGAACTTGCCAATACGGTATAGAAGTACGTGTCTAACAAGCAATGAGAGTTTGTTTAATGGCATTCATAAAAATAATTACTGGGCATATTTTAAAGGAAGTATTAGCACCTGAAATAAATGATTCCTATTATCTGTTCAACTATTTTTTATAGTAAGTAGAGTGGGTATAATGATTTGTATAGTTTTTATAAATAACTTGTATGTGATTGTACTCGTATTTATGTTTAATATTTAGACAAAGTTAGTATCGGTTATTAACAAACATCATATATATTCCTTGCTTAGGCATTTTAATATAACACAAAGTAAATAATATCTATACTATACTAATCCTAATATATTCTGTTTTGCTGCTTGTAAGCCGTTCCGCAGATTTTCCCTCATCAATGTCAAATAGCCTAAACACACGTATCCTATCTGCGTCACTCAAAAATGCGTACATGTAAACACCTCCATTGTCAAATGCCCCCGAACCCTTGTCTATTTCTCCAAATTTCAAACTAGTTGTAAGTGTTTGCCGAATGAGATAAGTTGAAGTTTTCGAATATTAGTATTAGATTTTCTTGCTTCATTCCTGACAACCGCTTCCCGTTCATAATGGTTTTAGGGGTTGTATGGATATCCATTCTGGGGATATTATTTGATATCTAGAAATTTAAAGTATGGCTGGGTTCTGTTGCGCAGTAATTTTTGGCTCATAATTTCTATTAAACGATGATTAAGACCTTTGTGGCTTTTTTTATAGATCAGGAGGCAGTGATTTTTTGGTGCCTATTTTCCCAGTCGACGTTTATCTCTTAGTTTCTTCTGTTGGTGACACTAATCAAGAACTTTTAAGTCTGGCAAAAATTTTCCGATGGGTTCCAATGATAAAAAAAATTACTCTACTTATTTTCCTCGTTATAGATCGTTTACATTTACCAAAGTACATCATGACACTTACGAAAAAGACAATAATCTGACATCTGACAAATTTTCAGAACTGCCAAAATAAGATGAATTGAAAAAACCAGTTTTTCACCTGCCAGGCGCATTTGCCGTACCTGCAGTTTGGTTTTGCTAATTGGGAAAATAAGTACCAACCAAATTTACTGCCTCCTGGAAATTAACGTATGTGGATATTTTGGATCTCACCCTCATTAGTTCGATCATTTACGTAATTTCCAAGGTCGTGTTGAAATTCAAAGATAAGCGATAGTTTACTAAAAATTGTTTCGAAAAATACCTCTGATATCAATTTCTTTAAATTTATATTAAAAATAAAGAAAAAACTAAATGTGACTCGATTCTATCACAACTTTCATTAACGTCAGCGTCAACGTAGCCCCATATTGGTGGTTCATGCATTGATATCACGAAACCTATAAAAGGAAGAAGAACAATTAACTTAGCAATGATTTTGACGATTCCTTTAGTAAATGTATGGTGCTCTTTAGATGTGTGAGGTATTTTAAATACAAATAAATTATATAATAAAGTAATGTAACATTGTTGTTCATAAGAATTTTTTTTAGCTATAAAATATCTCTGGATCATCTTCATATAAAGGATGCGCTCATTTAGTTAGATTTCAGTTACAACACTTCAGTTGTGTGCAACCTTCATCATCATTTTTTTCTCCATAAATACCTGCTTAAGAAGAGTTTTTCAATGGCGTATCAGAGGGATCAAATTGAATTTAATCGAGTAAAACAAAATATTACTTTTCAATACACTTGGCAACATCGCACAATAAAACGCTTCAAAATATTATTTACTTAACAAATGAGTGTTATTTTTGCAATATCAATTTTACTTTCTTATTGAATATCGAGATGAATAGTGAAATCATGAATAAACATATATTTGAAAATAAAACTAATAACATATTTTAATTGATAAGATAATAAAGAATGCAACTAATTAATTAAGCGGAACATAAAAGATAAAAATAAATAACAATTTTAAAAAATCTAGTTCTAATGCTAAATTAATACTTTCGTTTCTAACAAGATCTGAAGTAGAATATGCCCTATTATCACTTTCGAAGAACGGCAAATCACCCGGATCAGATGAAGTTTATGTTGATATTTTAAAAGTTCTAAAGGAAGACACCTCACTCAACATAATAGTAAAATGATTTAACAATATCTACAAAACTGGAGTAATTCATAAGGATTGGTTAACATCAACTTTTATAGCAATACCCAAAACTCGCAATGCAAAGTACTGCAAAGATCACAGAACCATCAGCCTAATGAGCCATGTCTTAAAGCTTATCCTGAAGATCATTCAAAACCGCATATTCTGGAGATGTAAAGAAACCATCAGTGACTCCCAGTTCGGTTTCCGTGATGGGTTTGGAACCAGAGAGGCACTATTCAGTATGCAGGTCATTGTTCAGCGCTGTAGGGACGTTGGTGTGGATGTGTTCGCTTGTTTTATAGACTACGAAAAGGCCTTCGATACTGTAAAGCATGATAAATTAATTGATATCCTCAAAGAAGAGAGGGGAGCGTCAATGTTGCATTCTGTTCCCATTAATATTCAACTTGTATTCGGAGAGAATATTCAGAGAAGCTCTCGAGGAAAAATCAACAAGGGTAGTGGTCGGCGGAGTGGTGGACATTAACCTTAGATATGCTGATGACACGGTCCTACTTGCCAACAGCATAACAGATCTACAGGAACTCTTGATCGCTGTTATCGAACATAGCGACTCCATGGGTCTCAGACTCAACGTTAATTAGTAAGGCTCAAGTGATTCAGGACGGGAAACTGACAGTCAAAAATTAAACAGTGGAACGCGTAATATCTTACAGGTATCTCGGCTGCCTCTTAAATGACAAATGGGATTTAACCTCTGAGGTGAGGAGTAGAATAGAGCCAGACAAGCTTTTACAAACATGCGAATGGTTTTGATCAGGAGACACTTAAAGATTCCCCTTAGGATCCGATTGCTACGTTGCTATGTCCTTAGCATCCTTTTCTATGGTATCGAGGCTTGGACACTTACGGATGCGATGTGCAAAAGGCTAGAA
The DNA here is from genome assembly GCA_016904865.1 of Pissodes strobi. NCBI lineage: Eukaryota > Metazoa > Arthropoda > Insecta > Coleoptera > Curculionidae > Pissodes > Pissodes strobi. The sequence goes on along the minus strand of MU187222.1, from coordinate 111,101 downwards.
GCTTTTCAAATGTGGGCGTACCGTAGAATGCTTAGAATTCCCTGCACAGACAGAGTTACAAACGTGGAGGTGCTTCATCGATTAAGCAAGGAAAGGGAAGTTTTGAACATCATTAAGCGATGAAAATTTGTCATGTCATGCGTAATGATGAATATAGATTATTGCACGTTATTGTTCAAGGGAAGATAGAAGGTAAACGTGGCCCAGGACGCTGTAGAACATCTTGGCTGAAAAATTTACGCCAGTGGTATGGACAGAGCACTACGTCTTTGTTCAGGAAGGCTGTCGATAACATCCAGGGCATGCTTTTGATCCCCAACGCTCTAGGGGGGCAAGGCACTTGAAGAAGAAGAAGAAGTTTCTAAGCATTGAATTATTAGTTTCTTATTCATTTTGCATTTTATTGTTCATTTTATTCTGTATTTATTATCTAATTAATTATAAAATGTTGCTGGTTTGAAATGTAAGCTGGTGATGGATTATGAGTTTTATGCTTTAAATATTCATGTTCCTATTCCCAAATAGGAAAAATTGGCTACACGGAGTGTAGTGAGGTGTTTCGTAAAAATTATATTTTTGAAGTGATAACTTCATTTGGCGCATTCAGCACACTTTTGCCTGAGTAGAGAACGAGTCTGTGCCGTCACACATCAGGCTTGTCCGGCTCGTCAGACTCAATTAGGTAACGCTCAGTCGGGTTAAGACCCCGTCGAATTTAACCAAACGAGAGAGAGTCAGCAACAAGAAAATATCTTTATTAATTCGAATAATCATCTAACAAGCTGCCAAATTGTAGAAATAATAATCCACTATTACATTATGTCGGTCTGTATCCTATATTCACTTTTGATACATGTATTTCCATCGGCGGCGTAGATAAGATGGTAGAGCGCTCGCTTAGCATGCAAGAGTTACAGGGATCGATGCCTGGTGCCTCCAAGATTTTTTTAATTTAGTTTTTAATATCTTATGACTAAGTTGGAAACACCGTTAAAAGTTAAGAAAATGCTCTTTTTAAAGCAGGTAAAATCCAATATTACCATTGTAAGTTAATGTTGGATCGAGAAAACCGAAACCTTGCTAGTGTAATCTAACAAGGTAGGCATATTCCTAAGTCGATGCGGTTCAAGTTAGGAGAGCTAACAGGCTTTTGAGTCTCTGAATCGAACATTGGGGCCAAAACCTGATTTCTAAGTAATGTAGCACTCAGTATTTCTAGTCATGTATCCTTATAAAAATGTTAAAAAAATTAAATTATTTTTAAGGGCAAGGGCTGCAATAGCCAACCACAGTCGACTCACCAAATTTAGATTAAACTTTTATTCCCAGGACGGCCCCATAAAAAAGATCATTGGGGTCAAGTCAGGAGAGTGGGCGCGTCATATTGCTTAGTAATATAAATCATGAAATGCAAATTGTTCGCAATTTTGCTTCTGCATATCATACGTTAGTCCTCTGAATTTTTTTATTCCACCAATGTCAAGTTTAGTGTTACTGACATCTTTAAAATCTGAAAAATGTGATCTGCAGATCAAAAATATATTAGAAGTACTATTTAAAAAAAGCTATTTCTAGGTGTATTAGTTTTCGAAATCTCAATGCATGCACCACCAATTCAGGACACACCAGTGGGAACATGCCTATATCACCTGTGAATTCAACTAAGTTCCATAACTAGTATTAACATGCAATGTAATATTAATGACTATTTGAATTTAAAATACAGTTAATAGATTTGTGTCTAAATGATTGAAATGAAAACTTCTTAGGGTTTTAGTTTATAATAAAATTTTGATATCTGTCGTGTGGTCTCAAGCACACACTCCAACCCTAGTTTATTGCTTAAGTAGGGTAGTATTATAATTAATAAGGAATCTAAAAGTGTTTAAAATAAACATTATTAAAAGAAGTTGACAAATTCGGATTTGGCAGTGGTTATTAGCAATAAGTCCATAATAAATATACAAAATATGATATTTGCAGTGGATCCCATGCAAAATTAAAAAAATAATAATATAGAAGGTGTTTTTTTTTTGATAAATTAATTTATTGCTCGTGTGAAACGCCTAAATTTGGAGAGATTTTTCATGCACGATGTAAAATTTATTAAATTCCAAAGCACCTAAATTCTAATTCTAAATGAGTATCTAATTCGTGAAACTAAAGATCTACACAAACATATAATAGAATCCATTCACTCAGCAGCATATGCAGCTCTCGAAGAGACAAGTAAACAAATTCCTACGAAAAACAACGACATAACATGGACCAAAGGGCTAGAGGAACAAAGAAATAAAGCATACAAAAAATGGATGAGCAGCAAGAATAAAAGGGATAAAATACTATATAAAGAACAACAAACACAATTGCAAAAAAATACATGTATTAGTGAAAACAAAAACGAAACATGGAAAAGAAAACTAAGACAAATAAACTCGCATATAGGCGGCGAAAGATCCTTAGAAGCTAACTAAATTCCTAGTTCAACCTATACAGCTGGACGTTACGCTAAGGAGCTTACTGAAGGTAGAGAAAAATACTTGATTAAGTCACCAAGACGATAGCAAGTGTGGAGAACCCATAGACTTTAACGAGTCAAGGATAAACAAAGCCATAGAATCATTAAAAAATAAAAAAGCTCCCGGACCAGAGGGATTGCCTGCAGAACTGCTAAAAATAGAACCTCAAAATCACACACCTCGGAAAATTGTTCACCAGATACATAAATGGGGAAGAAATACCAAGCAGTTGGAAAAAGGCCAATTCATAAGAGCGCTACTTAGGCATATCGCTGACAGGCACCATAAATCGCTGGTATGGAAAAATATTGAGGAATGTAATAGAGGAAGAGTATAGACCCCTAGAGACCATGTTTTCACGATTGGTGCAGCTTAATGAAAAGATGGTGGCAAGAAGCCGTGAAGTACACCCACTATTCATGGACTTAACGAAGGCTTATGATACTGTACCTATACAAAAACTTTGACAAATCCTAAAAAAATCCCCCTTAAATCACACTGACATAAGAGCTATCCAACCTGTATAAACACCCAACATCAAGTATTAAGATAGGAATTACTCTGTCAGATAGCTTCGAAGTTACAAAGAGTCTGAAACTGGGATGCTGCCTCTCACCACTTTTTAAAATAAATATAAACGAAGTATTGAAGAACTGGTCGAGATCATACAGTGGAATGGGCATACAAGTACTTTTTTTACGATAGTGGCACACGCACTAAAGGGAGATCCTATGGCGCTCGTCGAGAGCGGTGTGTGTACGAAGATGTTGATTGATACGTCGTGACTGTCGAACAGGCGTTGCCAGGGGCGGGATGAGGCGGGCCAAATCCTGGGAACATCTGCCGTGAAAGTATCTGTAAAACAGGGACATCTCGGCCACATGTCTGCGGTGTTCTAGACTATCCAGATTCCAGGTCAACTCTGGGTTGCCGACAAGACGTACAGCTCTCTTCTGAATGGAATCCAGCAGCTTTATGATATGCTTTGGTGCGGCACCCTAGATCATATAGATGAGGAACAGAGTTGGTGAAGGTATTGCGCCCTGAGGCACGCCCGTGTTAATGGTGAATGTGTCTGAGGTGTGTCCATCAACGGCAAGGTGCAGAGATCAGTTCTTAAGGAAACTGGCAAGTCAGCTGCAGAGAGAGGCTGACAGTCCGAAGGACGGCAGTTTGTTGAGCAGTCCGTCATGCCAAACTCTGTCGAATGCCTTCGAAATATCCAAGGAAATCGCTTGAGACTCTCCGTATTTCTCAATGGCCCTACTACATCCATGAGTGGCATAGGCCAATATATCCCCTGTCGATATCTCTTTGCGAAAGCCGTAGTGATTATCGCTGATGAAGGCACAATCCTATATACCCTTCACTTTGCAGATGATCAGGTGGTTATTGCGCAAGATAAGGAAGATCTAGAGCTCATGAGTAGAAGACTATTCAAACACTACGAGGAACGGGGCTTATCAGTAAATAAAACAAAAATTCAGTATCTTCGAGTTGGGGGAGACAAAATGGATGTTCTCGAATTTGATCAAGAGACCATAGATGCATGTAATGAATGTATGTAGGTAGGGACAAAATTTGATGAATAAGGACAGAAATTAAACATCGAATTATGAAGGAAAAACAAGTAATCGGCTGTCTAAACTCTATTTTTGGTGCAAATGCATATCCACCGAACGAAAACACTTCCTGTACAATACAGTGTTCTTGAGCATAACCCTATATGGCAATAAACAAAGCCCTGAAACGCCGACTGTTAGCACTAGAAATCGATTACTGGCGAAGATCTGCTAGCAAGTCAAGGCTGGAACAAATTAAGAACAAACACATAAGAGAAATAATGAAGTTGCTAACAACCGTTATACTGGAAATACAGAAACCACAACTAGGATGGCATGAATACATCCAAAGAATGGGCGAAGAACGTATTTCCAGACAAATAGTGAAATGGGTGCCAACAGAAAGAAAAAAGGAGGTAGACCAAAAAAAGCCTGGATGGGAGGAATAGAGCAGGCTATGTTTGAGCGAAATCTACGGCCAGGCGACTAGCAAGACTACAGATGCTGAAAACTTGGAATCGGAAAGCATAGGATGCTATAACAACCGATATAATAGTAGTAAAAGCACCTAAACAGAAATCATATTCTACTGAGAGCATATATAGCATATTGAAGGTTTTTGATCTACATAAATCAAAAGTATGGGTGTTCATTTACCGACAGCTGCTACCCTTCAAATTTTGAGAACAAAATTTAATACCTCGAAATCTTTAAGGACAAGGTATGGAGAATCTCACTGAACATTACAATCTACCATATAGTTTGAGCACACCAAAAATATATGATATATATAGGTAACTCCGGGGAGAAATAATTATATTAATTAAAAGTCATGAAAATACACACATTTTTCTAATATACCTCTCCTTGCTGCAAATCGCTCTAATTATTCCTTTAAATAGCTACATTTTGTAATCATCGAAGAAGCAGGGTGAAGGAAAAATTTGAAAAATTGATTAACTCACCTGTAGGAATGCCATGTTCAATTTTCCCAGCTTTTCTTCTGAAGATAATTACAACCCTCCCGCCCATAAAAACGCAGGGCGATGTGATTCATTTGCGTTTATTTACTTTAAAAATAGGTACCATGATGGGTGACGCAAGGCGATACTACTAACATAATGATAATTTCCTACGCACAGGTACTAATTTAGCGACAAAAAGAACTTTTGCAAATATCGGAGCTATAGAAGAATTATGCAGCTTATCACAAAAAAATTGTCCCTCTGGACACATTATTTAGCTGGAAATTGGCTGGATTCTTCAGCCCCTCGAAATATGTGGATTATCAAATCTAAATTGCCATTTTTTCGAAATTAATGGAATTTAAGTATTCAGGATGTTAAATAAGCGTACAAAATTTTAAATAACTTAAAAAATTAATAATATATAGGGTCCTATAATATCTAATTTCATAAAAATTCTAAGACATTGAAAATGTAACAATCAATTCTGCCAGAAGTATCATAATTGGAGTATCCTAGTTTCGAGCAAATTATGTGATACTTAATACATTTTCTGGATCTGCTTACCAACATATTGACATCTTTTAGTTGGTTGCGTTCCATTACCTGAAAATAAGAATATAATATTATATTATTTTAAAAATATAGCCATCCAGCAAATCATCTATTCGAATTAATATCCAACACTAAGCCAACTTAGACAAAATATAATTAGTATTTTCAATGTAGCCTTCTCATTAATGATTTTATATAGTTCAGCCCTTATTTTTATAAAAGAAAAATAATCAGCTGTTCAGAAAGGATATATTGCGTGTTGCTTTCTATTTTATATGAAACTATTAAAAATATTAGGCTATTACATGCCATGCCATTTATTATTTAAATGTACTGTAATTTTATAATGCTCGGTTTGTGCAATCAAGATTTAATAACGATGGTGTTGGTAATTTTATTTAATACGTGCAATTTTGTTAATAAATATTGTAAATATCGGTGCAAGAGGAAATTAAGCTTGAATATTTAAAGCCTTTTTTTCGCTTGTTTATATATAATAATAGGAACTTATTCGGCGAATTGATTGATAATAATATGATATATACAAATTAGTTAAACATTGTTATTCTGCTGTTGCTTTACGAGTGGGTTTCGCTGGACGGTATTTACCAAGAGCATCTGAATCCAGTCCTAGCCCACTGTTTAATTTCTCCCTCCTCTTGCAGTATGTAGGCCGTATAACAAGCTAAAAAGAATGTTGGATCGGTGGCACTATGTGTTTTCACTCTTCAGGGTGTCGAGAACGTAAAGTGGTAGCTGTGAGCTGAACCTTTGCAGGCACAGAGAGACATGATCCCACGGGAACATCCGATTCCCCCGGCCCGGATCTCCTCCTCGAGGAGAAACAACGGTCACTGAGTAATAGCAACGTGTCCACCCAAAATGGCGACAAAGGAGCCGCTACAAAACTGGTATTGACTCGACCGAAGACGAAGTCCAAATATGGATATAATGAATTTAAAATTAACATTCTTAGTTACGAGATAGCAATACGTGGCCTCATGGGCTAAAACCAAAAGAAGCGCTAGAGCCATGTTTGTGGCTCATCTCGAATTGGATTTATTGTGACTTGAAAAAGTGGCTCTTAATCCATTAAATTTAGAGTGGTAGTAAGGGTACCGTTTATTATAGCTGATTAAGCAACTCCCACTTTAATGCGCCAATGGCCATGAATCCAAAGAAACAAAACAAAAATATAGAATTTAAAAGATAACACCTTTGTCGTAATTCTGAAAGAAAATTGAGATTTAAACGTTACATGCTAATTGACAAACACACTCACTTTCTTCGGAGAACACCTGCATCTCCAGATAACTAAATTGAAACAAATTTCTCATTAACAATTATTTAGTATTTAAAATTATTACCATATTAAACAATCATTACTGTCACTTTATTTCATATTTATCGTAATAATTTAATGCGATATTTTAGTAATAACTTTTTCAATTATTCTAATATTGAAAGTATTAATAACTACATTTAATTAAAATGTTGTCCATTATTGTACTGGCAATGGCGTTAGAAGAAGTTAATTGTTTAAATGGAACCGTATGTATAGGTCTTTAGAACTGTTGATCAAATTTTTTGTCTGATTTCAATAATATGATTCTCGATGGCAATAATTATAACCTAAAGTTATCGGAATGAAAAAACTGAGAGGCATTACGTATAAATCGCAGGAACAAATCGTCGCGTATAATTGGCATCTAGTAACCTAAATTCCTAAAAAATACACTTTTAGTTACAACTAGTGGCTCGCCCACTCTCCTGATTTGACCTCCACAAACCCTTATATGAAGCTGGCTTCAGACCAAGATATATAAATTTAATTCAAAAATGGGTGCATCGACTGTAGCTGACTCTTGTGATAAAAATTGCGATGTTTCCAATTATCCCCCTTAGCTCGGAAGCCCAAAGAATTTATTATTGTTAATGATACTCTGGATATTTCTTCAAATTTAAAGAGCACATTTTTATTTGATTTAAGCGCGTTAATACTTGGTGTCATCAGCTCTAAGAATATAGCTGCATGAGTAGAGACACTGAGAGGTAAATTGCTTAGAAATTAAATTTTGAGTCGCAATGTACGATTGAGAGACTCAATGGCCAGATTACTCTCCAAACTCACTCCGATGAACTTTTCACTAGGCCATTTTAAAAATATGCCGTAATTTGATTGACTAGATGATAATGGTGTTCTCGAAAGTACTTTATTTCACTTGTTCTAGTACTGTTATGTTATTGTTAATGTTAGTTTCATCGAGTACCATTGCGCTGCAATCAGACAACAATACATCTTCCGATTCTAAAGAATTATGCTCAGAAAAGCATTTTAAAGTTCACATCTCGGAATTTATTTATTTTGCTAATGTTATGATAATTTACTGATTTATTTCTACTGTAATTATCATACCTGATATTATCTCGGGTGCATAATCTATTTTGCTAATGTTATGATAATTAGCTGATTTATTTCTACTGTAATTATCATACCTGATATTATCTCCAGTGGACAATTTACTTTGCTAATGTTATGATAAATAATTGATTTTCTTTTACATAGAGCATACCTTTACCTGACTGTAGGTCATCTTTTATCGATATGGTTTGCTGTAATTGAGTTATTGAAATTATCGTTGGATGACTTCAACTCATTTAATAGCTTTGTCGATTATTTGGTTTTATAGTATTACCTTAATTAGTAAATATATAGATAATGGTTTCGTGATTATCTGACCTACTTGTCTATTACACTTACAGAACAATAAGTTGTTGCTGTAATCAGCTGTATGCCTCACAGCAGTGAACAGTTTTATTTAACTGCAATTTGCAACTTTATTTTTTCGCCTTAGTACCGCTATCAAACTGAGCTCAATTCCTTTTTTTTTCAATAACGTTCAACAAGCCGACATTGCCACTTTCTCTTTGTCATAGAAGATATGCTATTTGAAAAAAGTCATATTTCCATATGACTTACTCTATCTTCTTCAAGAAACCACCACAAATCAGCTAAACAATATGGTATCTGATACCAACAGCTCAAAATCAATAATTCGAAAAGTATGCTAACTTTAAACTATTTGCTTCAAATGCAATAATATTATCTATGAATCCATACATATATGTCCTTATATAAAAAAACCGCTTCAAGACCACTACTGAATGAATTGATTAAAGCGAAGCCCAATATTCTTTAAATTTCCTAAATCAATACAGTAAGCCAAGAATTACTAAAAGCTTAAGATTAATGGTTCAGGGAGCGTAATCTCTTATCTTGAAGTAGATCCTTCCGATATTCCGCATTTTCCATGTAACCCATTCTTTACTTTTGCTATAGCCGCGTTTTAGCTTTGCCTTTGTGTCCGATTTTCCTAATATAATTTGGAAAGCTATGCTTTTTGTTACGTTTTTTTACTCTAATGCATTAATACTTTTCTACTTTTTAGATGAGTCTAAGAGCTACTAGAAGTATATATTTGGTTACATTAAAATAATGTCAAATTTTGCATCAATAATAAGCTACTGACCGAAAGTAATAAAAATCTGATGCAAGGTGCTTTGACCGTAATAATATAAGTAAATATATTTGTTCTCATATTATGATTTGTATTACGGTTGTACAGCTTTCAAAAGTGATAGTGCGTTTGGTAATACTTTGCTGAATTTCTGAATTATAGTTTATACATTTAAAATTGCCTGATCGAAAGGACGTCGGGAATTTAACATAACTTCTTTATGAATGACCTATATAATGCTATATTTGCTTGTTAGTTGAATAGTTTTGAGCAACTCTTAACGTAAATATCTAATATCACATAATGCCAATCCAACTTCAAATATTTTATGTTTGCATTATTAGCTTCTCTATTAATTTTCTCTTATGCGCGAAAATCTCTATATTTTATTACAACTTGTGTAACGTAGTGCACATTAGCAATGAGCTAAGCTAATTTTAGAAACATCTAACAATAATAGAAATTTTCTTCTGGAAAATATACTACAAGTAAGCTTCTACCCGATTTACCAGGAAATCTATGTTTTCCACTACATCGAGCGTGCTGTTGGAGGAACTCAGTGAATCCCATTTCCCGTCTTTCTATTACCGGCTTTATTTACAACAGAATAATGTCAATAAGAAAATCAGTTCAATTCCTTTATCGAAAAATTTGGTAAGTGCGTGAAATTTGGTCTGAGAGAATAAGCTTAGAATATTTAAATTACGTAAAATCAGTTTAAAAACTCTTTTCCTTAATGTACATGATATAAGGCTCTATGTTTAACTTGAATTAATTGATAATGTGAATAACATTTCCCGTCTTCTAACTACCGGCTTTATTTACATTAAAATAAATGTCAATAAGAGATTTAGTCCAATCCCTTTATCAAAAAATTTGGTAAGTATATTATATTTAGGTTGAGAGAATAGGGTTCAAATATTAAAATTTCATTTAATTATTTTAAAACTCTTTCTCTTCATCCATCTGATATTTTACTATAATATTAACCTGAATTAATTGATAAAGTGAGTCCTTTTTCCCGTCTTCTTATTACCGGCTTTATTTACGACAGAATAATGTCAAGATATGAATCAGTCCAATTTATTTATCGGAAAACATGGTAAGTACGTTAAATTTGGTCTAAGAGTAGCCTAAGAACATTAAAATTTCATAAAGATAATTTAAAACTCTTTCGCTTCATCCTTCTGATATTAGACTATAAGTTAAACTAGAATTTTTTTATGGTAGTGCACACACACTAAAGGGAGATCCTATGGCGCTCGATGAGCTTTGTGTGCGCGAAGATGTTGATTGACACGATTCTTGAATAGTTGTAGGTTGTAATTAGGGGGAAACAGATGTCCTGAGAGTGAGTTCCACACTGATGCAGTGCGCCAGAGAAAGGAGTTCTTGTAATGCTATGTTCTAGGTGTTTCCAGTTGTACGACGAACTGGTGCCCTTATGCCGTCTGTCGTGACTGTCTGGCAGGCGTTGTCAGAGGCGGGATGAGGCGCGCCAAATCCTAGGAATATCTGCAGTGAAAGTAGCTGTAAAACAGGTATATCTCGGCCACATGTCTGCGGTGTTCCAGACTATCCGGATTCCGGGTCAATTGGTCGCCGACAAGACGCACAGCTCTCTTCTGAATGGAATCCATCAGCTTTAGGGTGTGCTTTGGTGCGACACCCCAGATGTGTGAGCAATATTCTAAGCACAGTCTTATTTGCGGTCTGTAGAGCAAGAATAACTGCTCCGATGTATACAGTTTTTCTTGCGAAATAGCGCACCAAGCTTCTGGGAGGTTGATTTTGTGTTGTTAGCAACGTGGTCATGCCAGGACATATTGCTGTTGACCGGGGCACCCAGCAGTCCATCAACTGCACCGTGCAGAGATCGGTTCTTAAGGAAACTGGAAAGCCAGCTGCAGAGAGAGGCTGGCAGTCTGAAGGACGGCAGTTTGTTGAGCAGTCCGTCATGCCAAACTCTGTCGAATGCTTTCGAAACAGCCAACACAATCGCACGAGACTTTCCATAGTTCTCAATTGTCCTACTCCATATATGAGTGACATAGGCCAATATATCCTGTCGATCTCTCTTTGCGAAAGCCGTATTGATTATCGCTGATTATTCTATTGTTGTCGAGGTATTTGAGTAAATACTGATTGACTACACGTTCCATGACTTTGGAGATTATTGGAAGTAATGCAATTGGGCGATAGTTTGAGGGCGTGGTTTTCTTGTCTTATTTGGAACAGGTTGCACTCGAGAGACTTTCCAACAAGATGGGTAAATTCCTTTTCCGTAAGACAGAGAATAAAGCCTGGAAATAACGGGTGTTAGTTCGATGGTGCAGTTGCTTAACACGATGGAAGGTATTCCGCCCAGTCCTGATGCCTTTTACGTATCTAGTTCTTTAAGGATAAAGTGAATTACATTTCCCGTCTTCCTATTACCGGCTTTATTTACAACAGAATAATCTCAGTAAGAGACTCAGTCCAATTTCTTTATAGAAATATTTGGTGTCAGAGAATAGACTTAAAATAGTAAAATTCAATAAAAATTATTTGAAAACTCTCTCCCTTCATCTGCATGATATTATAAGTTTAGCATGAATTAATTGTTAAAATCCTATCTCTTGTATAATAGCGCTGGTGTAATGATGACAATTATTTCAAGATTTTCAAGTTTGTTACATTTTGAACTGTTTTATTCGTAATTGGATTTAAATGATTGATTGATTGATTTTGTGCTGGAAGGCGCTACAATATCTGAGACCGTCTGGTGCCTGCAATTGTCACGTAGATTTAAACGTTGTTATAATGATCTATTATAAGTCCTTAGAAGATTTCTGAGTTTGCTTTTTTCATATGGGGATCCTAAGATAATCTAAATATACATTGGGCAATTGGAGGTAATTGCAACAAAAATTCCATCAAGGCCTGCAGCTGAATTTCTTGCATAGGGGGATCCGAGCCCATTAAAGATCGTATTATATAGATGAAAATCATATGTTTTAACTAAAATTGATAGCAAATATTTTTAAGATGTACAGGGTATTTCATGTAAGATTTTAATGCCGTATATGCCTTGTTGGTGTTAAAATTCAAAATGGCGAAAAGTTTAATTTAACTAGCGCATCCTGTATAAAAGGTGTCATCATTTGTAAAAAGACCCCGGGTACGGTTTTTGACGTAGAGTTTCGTCAAGTGATCAAAAATTGTTCGAGAAAAAATAATAACCAGTAAAACGATACATAATAATATAAATATTTCTAGCGCACCCTATATTTGAAACTATTACGAGAGAGGCTTACAAGTTTTCCAGGAAAGATAAATTATCAATACCTTTAACCGGATATGGTTAAATTTAGTGCGTAACTAAAGTATCGAATAAGCCCAAACATAGTACACTTTCATTTAACTTTGGCTTACTATAAAAGCTAAAAACACTAGTGCTGGTAAATTCGTAATTACAAAATTAGCAGAAACGGCAACACAGTCACTTAACGATTGCAGCAAATATGACCCCCCTGAAAGCGCATTTGCATCCGAATGCTTAAACAGAAATTATAAGCACCTAAACTTGTCGAGTGTAGCGAAATTGTTAATTTCCAACCCGACTGATTGCCTTGGAATTCTATAGAGATATTCATTTAGTAAAATCAACTATGCTGGAAGCATACTGCAAGGAAATAATAATTAGAGAGCATGTGTTTTTTATGCTCAATTAGGGTAAGTTAATTAAGGTGGAGTATCGACAAAATGACCTGAACATTTGCTAAATTTTGATTAGGGTAATATTTTTTATTCTTCATAATACCTCCCTTAGTTTATGAAATGAAGGAATTGTGGATGTCAGATTCGGCTTTCGCGCAAGCGATTATGAACCTTACACATGCAATGGTCCGCAAAATTTTATTATAAATTTATTCAAACGAGCCATCAGTTTGACATACTTTACTCCTCACCTTCCAGCTCCACCTGATTTATCACAGTACACATGTACGTGGTTATCAGGTGGTTCTAACGTGCAACCTAATTTCCTAGGCAATCCTGACATTCGCAGTGCCCATGTATGTAATCTCAGTTTTATCCATCTAAAGTAGTAAAGTCGAAACTACGATAAATTTTTCAAAGTTTTAAGGAAGTTAATTTCATAGTAGAATTACCAAATAGTTAATGTATTGTGTAAACTCTGAGTAAAATTAAGCCGAATAGGTCTGCCGATACGACGCCCCAATGCTTACCCGAATTAAGCCAAAGCTAACTCTAGATAAAATACAACGCAACTCCTAAAAACTTTGACCAAGATCTTTACTTAGTCTTTGAACAATTGACATTGTTATTGTATTCGCAAAAATGACTCCTTTATAATCTCTTCTCACACAACATGAATCGATCCTCATCTGAGCTTCATAATCTGCATGCCAACCAAGACGTGGCTTCACGAAACAGGTCGAGAAAATATTATTCATAAGTTTGAATTAAAACATGTATTTTCAACATAGGAAGGCGTTTATTTCAATAATAACGCAGGATTTATATTACATAATCCATGAAGGGTAAAGCAAATGTTTTAACTAATAATTATTATTTAAATCATTCATTCTCTTTCATACTTTTATTCTTAGATAATTAGCTACTTATACTTATTTACAAATAGCAATTTTGTCTGCAATATCTAATAAATTTATTTGAGACAACTAGAGTTGATGCAATTAACTTTACTATTTATACATTATTTAATCATAACTACACATGCATCTTATGAGGCTAGGCTGGGCTTAGCTGGTACATGTATAGAACCAACCAAGCAACTATGAACTGTTAAGGATAATATCTACAAACTTTTTACAAACATACACGGCAATACACAGATTTTATATAGCCCAAAGTAACCCAAACTACTCATGCGTCTCATCAGGCTAATCTGGGCTCGGCTGGTACATGTATACAACCAACTGAATAAATGAACTGTTAAGGATAATAACTACAAACTTTTTACAAAACACCGCTTTTTTCTTTTGTGTGAAGTATTTATTTGAATTGTAATAATATGCTCTCTTAATTAATTATGAGGAGTTAATGCAATTAACTTTACTATTAATACATAATTTAATTAATCAAAATGCGTGTCATCACGCTAGGTCGGGCTAGGCTGGCTTGCTTATCACTTCAACGTTGCATTGCTGATGATGTTAGCAAATAATTTTCAAATTAAATTTGACCTGATTCCTCGTAGACTACCGGACCACGCTGCCGGCTCTCAATCTAATGTTTTCGGTTTCGATTTCTGCCGCCCACACCAAGAAACTAGATGGTTTAGGTATACTCCGTCCACATTTATGCCCTTGCTCCCCAATCCAACCTTTTAAATACATCTTCCAGGGCCAAGGTAAATAACTTGGGTGAGATGGTATCCCCCTGACGAACGCCTCTGTTGATTGGAATTTGATCTGTTATTAAATCCTCGTCTATTGCAACCTGCATTGTTGCATTTTCGTAGATGCATTTTATGAGGGCAGAATATCTTATATATATTCTGGCTGCTTCCATTGCTGTTAGGAACGCCCATGTTCCTATCGAGTCAAACGCCTTATGGTAATCTATAAACGCCATATGGAGGGGTATCTTATAATATATCTAACACTTTTCTCGATTGGGTTGTGAATTGTTTGTAGGTGGTCTGTTGTGCTGAAGCCTCTCTGGAAACCTGCCTATTCGACTGGCTGGTAAAAATCGAATTTCTTTGTCAGACGGTTTGTAATAATCTTTGTGAAACGTTTGTAAAGGTGCGACAGGAGACTTATTGGTCGATAGTTTTCCATATTGGCGGTATCGCCTTTCTTGAAGACCAAAATAACCTCTGCGTTCTGCCATGCTTTGGGCATTTTTCCTTGGTGCAGGCAATTATTAAGAAGTATTTTGATTGCCTCCCCAATACATCTCCAATCCTCCCCCAATACATCTCCACCCATTTTAATCATTTCAGTTGTTATTCGATCTTCTCCAGGTGATTTTTCTTCATTTGTCTGATATCTTTTCCCAGTCATTTTTTTTATGGTCCAAAAAAATGCATTGAAGAGGTTTTCGTTTTTTTTCTGGAAAACCAAGATACGAAAAAATTAAGAGACAAAAAATTTAATTTTTAAAAGCTAAATCCAAAAAAGGCAGTCGCTTACTTCTTGTATCAATAATAGTTGGATCCAATAAATTGAATTCTCTTACCTCTGCGAATTAAATTAACATATTTCATTCAACAAAATCTGCTAATGGATATTTAAGATATTTAGGTAAAACCGATTTTTTTAGTTTTAACACTCTGTAACTTGAAAACGGAGCATTTGCGGACCCATCTTTTAATGAACTTTTCGTCTTAAAATCACTGGAGAAATCGTCTCTTTAAGTTATTACACATATTAAATGAACATCTTGTATAATTGGCATCATTCTTATTGTATGAATTACAATACTTCAAGCTTTAGGCGGACGCTCTATTATCGCACTCAAAGGGAGAATTAAAACAGTCATAAATAAAGCCAAGTTATGTCTGATTTATTCGGTAAGAGAATTATCCGACAAACAAGCTAGATAGAAATTATTAAACCGTTTTGGAGTACTCTGCAAGTTTAAGTGTTTATAACTTCCCGTTTCAACTAAACAGCATTCAGATGCAAATGCGCTTTCGGGTCATGTTAGGCGCCACATTTAAGTCCCAGCAGAAAAGTTTGAGCCAACTTTATAATTGTAAAGGTACGCCATTACTCGTTGGGCCAAGTGTTTTTCCTGTTTTCTAATTTTTAATTATTTTAGTCTCGCTTTTTAATTATTTCATTAGTGTATGTGGCAAAGAAGATTAAAATTTAAACGCTGTGAAATTTCTAGTTATTAATTCGAAAAAACTTTCTTCCAATATTTTAAATACTTTGTTTGTTAATTTGAATGTTCTCTCTATGGCATTAGATAAATGGTTACCAAATGGGCAGGATAAACCAAACTAACCCCAACTATTTGTGGATGAAATAATTTAAGTTTAAAACTTCAAAATAGTAATTGTCCCGTCTCGTTATTAAATTTTAAAATAAAACAATTGGCACTATTTCGATTTCCAGCTCAATTTTGCCAATGGGAAAAACATATGTTGCAATACACAGTATCCCATAAAAGCAAATGCTCTCATTTGTAAAAGGAATACAACTTATCACTATACTCATAATGGATTCAAGAGCCTATGGAAAAAATAATTGTACCTAAGCCACCTAATGAACTCTAGACTTCTATTAGAATCCCACACATTTTGAATAGGTCAAATTTGAATGCCAAACATGTTGAATATGTTACGCTTATTGCAATACCAAAGTTAAAATCTGGCTTTATAATTACCCAACTGCAGTTCATATTTTACTCGCCTTTGTCTATTATGGAAAAATACATGAAAGAGAAGGGAACATACAGTAAAATATATTGTGCCCCGATTATTATGTAAAATATATAATAAAAATGATAATATTTTAACAAATACATATAACCTGCATTTTATAGAAACCTTTACAAATTTATTAAAAAAATAACACAACTAAGGTCAAAATAATATCATGTATTATTTGAGGATAAAAGCATGTGATAAGGACTGGGCCAATATGATAAAATACTTTTTGCTATATATTATTAAGCCCTTCGTACAACTCACATTAAGTTCAGCACATATTAAAGATTCTTCACAATTTCCCAAGCTATGATACACACTTTATTATCTACCATTTACACTTACAATAATGTTGGGTGTGGTAAACAAATATTAGTTTTAAACTAATGTAGCATAAACTAAAACAGCCCCGTGGAATTCGATTTTGGTAAAAATATTTTAATTTTACATTACAGCCAATTATTATGATATAATTATGTTTTTAAATCAATTGAACTGGGACTTTTTATTTATTAATCAGACTCTTGAAATAATGTTAAATATTTTCTATGAAATCATCTTTATTGCTATTGATAAATTTGTAGATTTGAAAAAGTTCTCTGCCAGAAACTTTCCTATTTGATTCTCTGCTGAGTTAAAAAACTACATAATTCTTAAGAAAAAAGCACATAAAAAATACAAGCTAACACGTTCTGTTGTTGATTATAGGGAACTTTCTGACTTGAGAGTCTTATGTAAGAATTTGACACAGAAATGCTATACACAATACATCCATGGTACAGAACTGGCCATCAAATACAACATAAAAGAATTTTGGTCATTTGTTAACAACAAAAGGAAAAATAACTCGTTTCCAAATGAGCCTAAATATCAGGGGAGGTCAAGCTGCTCTGGTGAGGACATCGTTAACATGTTTGCAGATTATTTCTCAACGGTTTATTCACATAACCATCTTGATATTCCTACCCATGAAGTACCTACCTCGACTGTCCACATCACTAGCCATCAAATTCTAATATCTGACATATTTACCAAACTTTCTAATCTTGACCTTAGAAAGGGCCCTGGACCAGATGGTGTACCTCCTATTTTCCTAAAAAAATACAGCTTTAATATTTCAAGGCCATTATTCTATATCTTTAATCTTTCTCATCAAACTGGAGTTTTTCCAGAATACTGCAAAGAAAGTTTTCTAAAGCCTATCTTTAAATCTGGCGATAAATCATTGGTAACCAATTATCGGCCTATAAGTATCATCAGCACTATCCCTAAAGTTTTCGAGAGTTTAGTGTGTGACTGTCTGACACCTCTATTAGAGCCAGAGCTAATCAACGAACCGTTTGGTTTCAGGCCAGGCAGGTCTACTGAGCTAAATCTTCTTACTCAATTAAATTTTCTGTTAGACGCCTTGGAGAGGGGATGTCAGGTTGACACTATTTACACCGACTTCTCCAAGGCGTTTGATAGAGTCCCCCACAACATGTTATTGCACAAACTAAAACTAATCGGAATCGACGGACCCGTGATTTCATGGTGTTGTAGCTACTTGTCTGGTCGTAAACAGATTATCAAAATTGGGAGATTTCTTTCAAGGGTAATACTTGTAACATCAGGGGTGCCCCAGGGCTCGCACCTTGGACCGCTCTTTTTTAACATTTTTATAAACGACATTTATGAATGTTTCACCCTATGTCTTTTTCTACTATTTGCCGATGACCATAAACTAAACTGTATAATTAAATCTCCTGACGATTGTGACAAACTTCAATATGACCTTTACAACTTGCTGGATTGGTGTAAAAGAAATGGAATGGATCTCAACTCATCTAAATACAAGGCCATCACTTGTTCTCGTGCAAAAGCTCCTATACAATTCAATTACAAAATTGGTCAACACAACCTAGAGATTATTTCCCTAATCAAAGACGTGGGAGTCACACTTGATACGAATCTTCACTTTTCCAATCACTTAAATAATGTTGTTTATAAGTCTTTTCAGATGCTTGGATTTATTAGGAGATGCACACAAGACTTTACCAGCATCACTGCTGCAAAAACTTTATATTGCGCCCTGGTACGCCCTCACCTTGAATATGCCTCTTGTGTATGGTCACCATTTTATAATGTACACATAGACTCTCTTCAATTGGTTGAGCACAAATTTTTAAAACAAATTGCATATAAACTTAATATTTTAGATAATTACAATGATTCTCAATTACTTTCAATGCTTAACATGGCACCAATAAGTGCGCGCCACAAAAAGAGAGACCTCTTAACCTTCTACAATATTCTAGATGGTAATGCTGCTGCTCCTGATATTCTTCATAAGATCTGAATTCATGTCCCGCGGAGAACCACCAGAGAAATGATATATGATAAAATTATATGATAAAATTAATATTTAATTTTAAAAGTCTTTGGTGATAAGAAGTTTTAAATGTCGCAATCGCGATTTACGTTTACAAATTAATGGAAAACAGCGAAAACTTGGCAGTGTCAAAAAGGCTGTTGACTGGTGTAATTGAATATCTTTTTCTAAAAAGTTGGATTTTTCTTTTAATTTTTTTGTCAAAATTGCTGAAAATTGATTAAAACTGTTTATTTTGCCTTTCATCTTTTATGTTGGTATACTTCACATAAACATGAAATAATCAGAAACTTGGCGCTAGCAGTTTGTATTTAATACTCATAAAAAATCTCAATTTTTCAACAAGTTATGTCACCAGCTCTGTGGTTTAGTTCTTATATTGGAAGGGCTTTATTAGAATCCTAAAAATCTTAAGTATCATTTCTGTTTCTCGTTATAGACACAACACTTAAAAGTATTCTATATTTGGACATACTAGACTGTGCAAATTCTAGCTTTTACATTACAAACAATACGTGTCATCATATTCAGTATCATATATAGTATTATTCTCCTTTAAAAAATGTAAAACTCAGGTTATTTAAATGTGCGAAATTGCTCACGTTTCGGTGGCTTTCTCCATAGTTATTTTAAATTTGATCGCATTACAATGCTAGTTGTACATGGATAAAAAATTACTTGATTATCGATAGAAATATTGAGATTAATAAGACTAAGGCAGTATTTTTTATACAAAAAATAAATTTTTGGAAAATAATTGTTATTTCTTGGCAGAAACTTCGACTGTAGGACTGGGAAAAAAGTTTCGAGATATTATTTCTAACTTAAAACCGCGCTACAAGTTTTTAAAATATTTGAACTTCTTTCTCCTCAGCTTTGTATAATATCCAGATATCTTTGCTACTTTAAAGCGGCAAATTCACGTGAAATCTCAATGAAACCAGCTTTCAGGATCTAAAAAGCTAATCAGAATGCACCAATTGTTTTCAAACTACAGTAATTTAAAAGTTATGCAAAAATTGTGTTAGTGTAGAAAAGCCCAAGCTTCTATTTTAAAAAAGGATAACTAGCCCAAACCTAGTTCGGTGAATAGTTTCCCCTGCATGTCGTAGAAGATAGACTGTTCACTAAGTAATTATAACTTTTAGTCTTTTATCAGCGTCACAAACTAGAAACTCTGTGTAAATGTATTACGGCCGATTACCCACAGTTTGCCTCGATTACTTTCCAATATTGCCTCGAGTTATGCGCTATCAAGTCGAAGTTTTCACGTAGAAAAGAAATTAGACAAGAACTTTTAAGACTGAGTTGAAATTTGTGCGGTATAAACAATGAACTTGGAACATTACCCACCCTTGTTTGTCCCATTCAGCATTTAAGTGCTAATTCCTGTTTAGCTAGTTAGTTGAGTAATAGCGTTGTAATGTAAGAACAATGTTCAGGACAAGTCTTATCTATATTATATAAATATTTGTCAAAACTCTTGATTCATGTTAAAGTACTTACACATTAGTTCAGCATCTACACATTAAAGATTCTTCACAATTTTTCAAGCTATGATACACACTTTATTATCCACTATTTACACTTATAATAATGTTGAGTGTGGTAAACAAGAACTAATACAGCATAAGCCAAAACAGCCCCGCATACACAAATCATAGGACTTAGCTATTATTTATGCAAACCGTAAACTCGTGGAAACTAAATTACTAAAAGATTTTCCATTTCACCGTTACACGAAAGCCGCAGATTCTCTACACACATACACTGGAAAATTCTCGTGTAACTCTTAAACCACATGCCCGCACCTCTAGGGTTGACTGAATTACGAAATATAGCTTCCTGAATAATAAATATAAAGTTTAATATTTTGATACTTGTCTAAGTTCTGAAATTTATGATTACTTAGTCGGTGAAAACTTCAGAGAGAGGGAGAGACAGAGATACATTTAAATTTAAAGGTTTTCGTATTACGTTGGAGCTATTAGTAGATGGTATATTCATGGGAACGATGAGAGACTTTGAATTTCTCCAAGTTTATTAAATTAGTAAAATAGGGCTTGTTTAACTCATGTTTACATAAAAAAAAACGTTAGCAATTATTTTTTATAGATGATTTGCGATTGTCTTATGAGCTACATGCCTAATTGTTTACAATGGACTTGTGTAATGAGTGCGGGAAATCAAAGTTTATACACGAGTGACAAGTGTGCATCGCAATACGCAGGAGGGTGTCAAAAATAGAAAGAGTGTTTAAAAGGGATTCGCGCATGTGCACTTAGTATATCTTCGGATAAACTTAATTAGGAAGCAAACGTCTCAAAAGTTGAAATTTTGGAGAAAAACTCATTATGTAGTTTAATTCGATTCGTGTGGCCAAAAATCACAAGTCCAAGGCGTTTCAAAAAGTATCAACCAAATTTTAGAAACGGACTTTTCGCAAAAGTTAAGTAGAAAACTTACATCTTATAATCTCTTTGGTTTATAAAATTTAGTAAAAAACCAGTTCTTCTAAAATTAACTTTCGCTTATCTTAGTTCCTTGGGTCAGAAGGCCTCTCAATCAATTCCCATTTTGGTCTCTTCCCCAGAAATCAACAATAGATAATTTAGTACCTCTCAGTATAGTTTTAGCCAGAAACACCATTTAATAGCGCTAACACTAGATTTAATAAATGCATTTAACACGACTGGAAGATACAATATACTGATACAAATGAGACATGGAAATGATCGTTACATTCTCAGTCAGTCTAACCCAAAATCCTTGGCATTCCAAGAGTATCGGTTCTTAGTACCCCACTCTTTCTAATCACCAGTAACAACATACGCAAACATCTATCACCTCCTCAAGTCATACACAGACTTTATATAGGCGAATTAATAGTATACGTCTCCTCTTTTTGTGCCAGATCTTCTTCTTCTTCTTCATGTACCATGTCCTCCCAGAACTTTGGTCACCAACACGGCTACTTGAATTTTGTTCACCACCATCTTGAAGAGTGTGCTTGAGTTTACGCCACACCAATCGCGTATATTCTTCAGCCATGATCTTTTGCGTCTACCTGGACCACGTTTGCCAGCAATTTTACCCTGCATGATGTTCTGCAGTAGTCGGTATTTCGCGCCCTTCATTACATGACCGAAGTATTCTAATTTTCTCCGTTTGATGGTGCATAGGATTTCAGTGTTTTTATTTAGGTGTTTAAGTATATCTAAGTTTCGGACTTTATCCATCCATGATACCTACTTTCAGGATTTTCCTATAACACCACATCTCAAACGCCCCCGGTCGCCTCATTTCATTGCTATTTATAGTCCAGGCCTCCACTCCGTAAAGCAAAATTGAATACACATAACAGCGCAACAAACGGATCCTCAAAGGCAGTCTAAGATCTCTACTGCAAAGAACTCTTATCATTTTGTTGAGCGCTGCGCGAGCGTACTCTATTCTTGACCGGATTTCCGTTGCCAGATCCAATGGAAGAATCCTGCTTAACAGCATCAAGCATCTGGAAAAATGGTAACGTTTTACCACCGTCGCTCCTTTAAGTAGATGTAAAGGACAGCCATCAGATCAAATTAGGGATACTATTTAGGGATACTATATCATTATCCCCCTACCTAACTTCATACCGCTAGTCCTCCCACCTAACCTTACATTACAAGTCCCCCTACCTATTTTCAAACCAATATCCCCCTACCTAGCTTCATACCGCTAGTCCTCCCACCTAATTTCAATTTGTAAATTCCTCCGACCACTCCTCATCTTTTTAAATAGGAACGCTACAATTTTCGATCATTCAATATGTCAGTACCCATCGATCTGTCTTGGGATGAAAGGAACTGTGAACCATTATAACACATTGCTGTGCTACGCCATTCTCAGATATCAGCACCAGTTGATTTCTCTTGGGATGAGGGATTTCGCGAATCTTATAAACCATTAGAATACGTGTTAAGTAATCCAGTTATTCGCTGTTTACCACCAAAGTTGTGCAAGAGTGCAAAAAAGAAATTTCGAGAAGAGGAAAGAAAACGATTTCAAAAATTAGAAGCTAAACAACAAAATCAACCATCTCCACCTATTGAGAACAAAACCAGTTATCAACGAAAATCAAAGACTACGCCAGTTAGGATCCATAATAATTAAAAAAATTAATTGTTGCCCTGGTGTTAATATTTTTCATCTCATGTAAACGGAGAGAGACAATTAATAGAATTTACCTCTGAAGAACTGAAAATTATTTCGTTGGATTACCTAATCAAAAATGCAAACCCTCTCGAACTATTAAATATTTGGGGAAAGCTGCCAAGTGCATATAAAGCCAACTTTAACCTGCAAATAAAATTGCCTTGCTTTATTCATTACAACAGACCTGATTAAATAAATGGCCCTCCAAGCTCCCAGAGTAATTATGTATTATGTAAAAAGACATTATCTAAGTTAAATATCAATAACTATTCAATAAATTTTCAAATAAATTTTTAGGAACAAAATGTACAACTTTTATTTCAAAACTTGAATAATAAAGGACAGAAGTCTCATGCTGAAAACTCTTAACTCTATAGGTAGCAAAACAGACACAGACATACAAACAGAAAAAAAAAACAGCTAAACAGAGAGCAAATACAGCAAAACAGATAGACAGACAGACACA
>MU187222.1:43120-87530 GCA_016904865.1 Pissodes strobi | reverse complement strand
GGGGACTTGTAATGTGAGGTTAGGTGGGAGGACTATCGGTATGAAGTTAGGTAGGGGGATAATGATATAGTATCCCTAAATATTATCCCTAATTTGATCTGATGGCTGTCCTTTACATCTACTCCTTTAAAATCATCAATCATCCATTTTGCTGATGAAAAAAATGTATAAACTTCAACCACCTAACTATCTTCAATATCCCAATAAAATTGAAAACGAGGATGGTGTATCCTATTTGAGTATGACTTTTGACTTCGGCGGCATCTGGAAAGCTTACCTACAGTACATCAAATCTATTACCAACAAATACGTCAATATCTTTCACTCCATCTTCAGGATTAGCTGAGGGTCTTGTTGCTTTACCCTGTTAAAAATATTCAGGCTAACCACAGTTCCCAATCATATTTTTTGATCATAATGTAAAAAAGTAATATTTGAAGGAATATCCTTAAGATTAAATTTTTGACCCGTTTGTTCCCTGATAAAAGTCATCCGAGGACATACTATATAATTTTCAACTTAAACACTCTATGTCGAAATCACTACATTCTAAGTGACTTTTTTTACGATTTCGCAGAGATTTCACTCCTCGAATTTAAAATCTCTCAATTATATTAAATTTCCATATAAGCTTGTGGCATTAAACTCACATTTGCTGAAGACTTTTTTAATTTAATTTAAATATACCCGGTTTAGTTATATTTAGATGATAGGGAGCTTTATTTTCGAAGTTTTGATTTCCATTTGTAAGGCTGACTTCTTTGAGCTGTATTAGAGCTTTTAAAAGTTCCTTGTTCTCTCATTAAAGTTATTAATAAGTATAAATGGGAGTATCGAAAGTGTAAAGGAAATATTTGGGATGAGGGAGGAAGTAATTGTATTGCGAAATTATATTTACGAAGATATATAAGTTGTAGTTTATTGTAGATCAATGTGATGCTAGCTTGGATTTAGCCCATATTTATAGACATTACTGAATTGTTTTAAATTTTATTTCTTTAAGACCTAGGTCATCTGAGGAATAAAATAGAAAATTCTGGATGTCTCTCTGAAATTTCTAGATCCGGAAACAGCTTCTACAATTCACATTTAATTCAGTTGCACTTAATTTATAGAATTATTTAATATTCATCACAATTTTTCAAACTATGATACACATTATATTAAAGAGCATTATGGTAATCTCAAGTGCGCTAAATAAATATTAACTACAACCTAATGTAACTTTTAACTAAAACAAATCCCCAATTATAAATCACAAAACTCTACGCCATAATTTTGATTCTCTAGCTAGCCGTTGGTGCAAAATTTTCATCTGAGTTTGTGACTTCACCCTCACACCGGCTGGACAGTTTGTTGAGTTATGTTTAAATTAACCCTATTTAGTTATATTCAGATGCTATAACAAATGAGCTTTGTTTTTGAAATTTTCAAATCTATATGTAAATATGACTTTTTTATATTTCCGTATGTATTCCAGGCTTCCAATAGTTCCTTGCTCTATCAAAAAAATGTAAATTTATATAGTGCGAATATCGTAAATATGAAGAAGGTATTCAGAATAAGGACAGAAGGATTTTTTAATATGTTGAAACTTTTTGCCAGTTGAAGCTATTCAAACTTGGAACTCAACAAAAATTGGCTAAATTTTAATTTCTTAGAAAATTAATGGTGATGGAAACTGGTTATTAAAAAATGTGCTTATTTATTTAATAATTATTTACTCATCACAATTTTTCAGAATATAATACACACTTTATCAGAAATCATTTACTAATGCCTTTAAAGGCTTAATGCCAATAAAACCTCTCAAGTAAAATTGACAAATCAATTACTAAAAATGATCCATTTCACCGATACATGAAAACTACACGATTAAAATTTGAACCTGTCTTTTACATCTTATGCTCAAACCTAGGATTAAAAAATTTAAAAATATATCATACTGAATAATAAATATAGAACTTAGAAATTTGATTCTTTAAAATAATCAAAATTTGGCAATTTATTATTAGTTGCTTTGAAAGAAAGTCTAAGTTAAATAAATTTATATTTACGTTTTTCGTCCTCCAATGCTGCTCAAAATACAATATATTCTGCATTTTTCACGCGAAAAGCATTGGTTTTAATATTTATGAACAACGATATATGACGGAACAGTCAATTATGGTTCAATATTTAACGGGGATATTTTGAACAAATTAACTATATATCAACATAAGTGTAAATTGCATAATTCTTCACATCTGCCGGATATGAAGTTAACATATTTTGATATATTTGGAAGTTAAAATCATAGAAAATTGTAATGCCATCAAAGTTTTAAATTCCATTTTGAAAGCTTTTCCCAGTGCATTCGAAGCTTTCAATAGTTCCCTGTTATCTCATGAAAATTATAAATTAATATTGGGCGAGTATGGTAAATAAGAGAGTTGTATTATGAGATACGTAAGTTTATTTGAATTTTATTGCAGATTCAATGAGATATAAATCTAAAAATTGCCCATATTTCTATATATAACCGTGCTGCTTTAAGTCAAAGGAGCTGAAAGCCCTTGAAATACTTAGTCTAGTGAATACTGATTCATAGAAGTAGAACCCAAGCTGATAGTTACCTATTATTTAAAGCATATATCAACATACATAACAAAAGTTTATCACAATTTTGCAAGCCATAAAACACATTTTATTAACGAGCATTTACAAATGTTTTTATTGACTTATAGCAATGTCGAGTGAGTTCAATAAATATTAAATTTGTGGGACTAAAGCCCAAAAAATCCCACAACTGCAAATAACAGGATTTAGCCATTATTTATGTAAACCATAAACTCGTGTTAACTATATTATTAAAATGTTTTGCATTTGACCGTTACATGAAAACCGCAGATTCGCTCCACACATGCACTCTAAAATTACCATCTAACTTTGAAACCTGATGCTCGCACCTTTAGGGTTGACTAAATTACGAAATACAGCTTCTTGATAAATGAGATTTAATGTTTTGATGCCCCAAATGTTCAAATTTATGCTTATTCAGTGAACGAGAACCTCAGAGAGGAGTTTATTTAAATTTAGGATTTTCGAACCGTTTTCATCTAAAACGGAATCACTAAATAAATGGTCGTCTTGTTGCGTTCTACATGGAAATGTTATATAAACACCTTTCCCTCAAGTATTTATGCGTAACGATAGAAGTTGATTTTCTTTTATCTTTTATCTTTTTCAAGGTTTGGATAAATTTGATGCATAAGAAATTGCCATACCACTGTTAACTATCATATACTAATTTCATAAAATAATGAGTAACGTCTCTCATTGAAGTGGGGTATTCTCAAAACGTATTGACTAAATGGCAAGATAATTCTAAATCATAGCATGTCATATTGAATTAATTACAAGTTTTAAATATATATTTCGTTGTGTTTGTTGAATTATGTTCAAATTTATCATGTAGAGTTATATTGGTAGGAAAACTAAATTCACACGTCTTAGTTTTGAATTGTATTTTACAAAGCTGACTTCAATATTTTGTGTATAATGGTAACTTTTAAAGCTTTCATGGCTTTTTAAGTTTATCTTAAATAAATATTATCAGAGTGTACACACTGTTCAAAACAAAAGATTTAACATGCGGAAAGAAACTTGATAGAATAACTCATAGTTTATCACATATCATTAATTATGAATCTGATTTGGAAGATCAAGAACTTTTGAAAAACTTAGCAAATGGCTTCTGTCGCAGAACAAATATCTAAATGATCTTCCTAGTGAAAGTCTAAATTGTAATGTAGAATAAAATATTTTTGATAAATTTATTACCTGAAACAAAAATAATAAACCCTGTTTTTCTTCATTGACCCAGTTAATTAATTCAGGAATTGTATTTTAATGGCAGCAAATAAAATTCTGCATAAACAATTATAATGTCGAAAAGTTACGCCATCTGGTATGAATTAAATCCCAACTGTTTCAGCTTCGAACTCGGTCAAACTGAATTACAAATATGCGGTCATTTCATAGTTCTTGCCACATAAATTAGAACAGAGATATGCAGATATACTGTTAATTTTCACCTAACTTTGAAGCAAAATCTTTCTTGAAATTAAATATTGCTTTAAAGTAAAATAGGCCTAATTATATTTTGTGTATACTACAACTTAAATATTTTTCATCTTCTGATAAAATCATATATACTGTTATAGAATTCTTATCCAAGATCAGCTGAAACATTTCAAAATAAATTAAGCCTAATGTCATAAAAATGTGATGTTTTGTGCTGTAAAAGATTACAATTTTCAATTGAACTTATATTAAAAATTATACTACATATCCATTTAGTATCCTCAACATAAAACTGTATAATGTTTGGCATAGCATATGCGTACTAAGTACAATTTTCAAATATCGACGTTTTTCTCACCTGCATTAAAAGTGTAAATAATGGTTTCGAGCTTAATCTCAGTAAAAATTAAGCCAACGCTAGCCACTGAGTGAAAATAACGAACCGCGAAGTGTTGGCATGTTTTGAACTTAGACCTCTGCCGAAAATAAATAAGCTTTGCCTTAAAAGGATCATTTTCTGTGCGAATTTCCAACCTGAAAATAAATCAATAGGATATAGCCAAAGTCGCAACTTTGGTCTTAATATTATCAGTAATATTAATTCAAAACTGATCTCATCCTGTTACACTTAGATTTCTCTCCATTTATCAAATGGAAAATCTATACAGAAAGGAATACACAAAAATATCGATCCTTCCAAAGGGAACATTGGATAAAAACCCTCTAAACAATATGTTAATTACTTTATAATCTAAAAGGCCAGTGATTGATTATTTTATTTAGATGTTATTAATTCTATAAATAGAAAAATAGATAAATGAATTTATTCGTTAACCCTCATGCGGTTCCATACTTTTGCACCCACTATAAAATTCAGGGTCCTTGAATCAGTTGACATTTTTGAAGGTACTAGATTTCTTTTCTGCTAGACCAGCAAAATATTGTTCAGCGCCATAAATTTGGCACTCTATTATTAATAAAACATGAACAAGGAAATCTCTAATTAGTTTTCCACAGAATTATCAACAGAAGTAAATTTCCTTCCGGATCATTAAATATCAAACAGAATTTTCTGAACGCAATTAGCGTTTCGAAGAAACTTCGAAAGTTCACAATAGAGTAAAAGATGGATAACTGTTGCTTTTAATTTAATTACTTATTAGCAGAATCCGTGCTTTCAAAACTTTCGGGATAATATTACGGACAATACGTGCATATACGCGTTTCAATTATTCTCGTTTTTATGAGATATTGCAGCGGAGCTGTTCTCCGTTAAAACAGAGATAAATCAGAAAATCAAAATAATATCAAATACGAAATCGGAGATTGATTCACGGCTTATTTAAATCAAATTCCAATATTCTAGAAGCGGTGTTTTAAATGAACCTAAAAATTTAAAATAGTCCCACCTTGTGCAAGAATATATTATCTGTTTACACTTACATTAAGCTTTAGTAGAAAATGGTTCAATTAGCTATGTGTAGGGTGTCCCAACGGAAACAGTCCACCCTAAAAATCTTGGTGCCTAAATATTGATTGAATAATAGGGCCAATTAGCCAATCAACGGTATAAATAAACATTGCTAAATATAGCCTATTGTGAAGTTCTACATACTATTTGTTCTTTGTATTTTGAAAATCTAGAGTTAGAGTTGTAATAGTATTAAGACTATTTTTAAAAATAATTTTGGTTTTGTGGTAATTACTTGTCTCTCCAGCAGACTCTCATGGTTAAACCCTCAAATAATTAAAGGAGATGTCAAATAATGATAAGAATTAGACTGCATTGGAGGCTGGGAAGGAAACAGCAAAGGAACTGATGATATTTTGTATTGTATAGCTATAATGTGATGTTGTAATATGCGACAGGTTTTCTCGAATTGAAGTATTTCTTTTCAAAAGCAATAAAGGCCGGGTTAACGTTGAGGACCAACCTTCAAAGGGCAGGGGAACATGTGAACAACTATGCGTTTTTGTATTTTTTTTTGTTTAGGAAACAAGTTACATGGCATTTTCAAACAGTCCGCATTTTTAAAAATTATAAAAATGATCAATCTCTAGCAGCTCTTTCACTTGATGTGGAACTTTTGTGGACTCTATTATCTAGCTTTTTTTACACATAATTTCTATGACTTTAGCTCCTTCGAATTATCTTTCAAAATATGAACCTTGATGTCTATTAATTTAGGTTCTCATTACTGCAAACTGGTGGAACTCGTCATCCATACCCTTAGTTGACTGTAGGAAGAAAGCAGAACATCAAAAACCATGGAATGGAGACCTAAAATAATGACAGTAATTGTCATTTCAATAAGTGCAATGTTGCAATATTTTTCTTTGCGAAACATTATGCGGTAAGTTTTATAATGTAATTTAAGAGGGCCTCATTAAAAAAGGTATTTCAAACAGATTGCGCCAACGAGAAATCAGTTCAGAAAGAATCAGATATCGCTGATTTGTTGGGGACATCAAGATCCACAGTTCAAAGGACGATAGAAAGAAGCCAAAATAATGGTACTCCTGTATATATAAAAGTTCGGCAACACGGTCGAAATATGTGCGACCCCCAGGGGAGATCGTCTGATGAACTTTCCTGTCAGGCGGAGAAGAACTCTAAATGCGACGCAAATAAAGGCGAGACTACAAGGGACAACGGGAACGATAGTGTGGACTACTACCATCAGAGACTGTTTACATGAGCGAAGTTTAAATGTGAGAAGACGTGTTGCGTGTCCGCCTCTTCAGCCTCTCCACCGAGTTTCACGAAAAACATGGGCTCAAGCACATTTAAACATGGGAATAGCAGAATGGAGATGTTACATGCTTTTCTGATGAATGTTGCTTTGCACTGTATGAATCGGATGGGCGAATGTTAGTTTGGAGAGAAAGGAATGAGCAGTATATTGAAGAAAATATGGCAGCTAGAGTGCTGTTTGGAGGTGGAAGTGTGACTGTATGGGGTGGAGTAATGTAGTAGCGGAATGGCAAAACTGATTTGGTAATTTTGATTGGGCAAATGCTCGTCCACACAGGGCTTGAAATATCCAAGAATGTCTGAATTGAGCGAATGAATTGGCCTGCTAGGTCGCCAGACATGAATGTAATTGAAAACGTATGGAGCAGAATGAAGCTAAAACTAAATCAAAGAGAGGAAGAATTTAAAAATTTCGAAGAATTGTCGATTGCAGTTAGGTTAGTCTGGGTTAGGTATGGGAATCTATTCCTCATGAGTTTATTACAAACTTGGTGGACAGTATGCCGAGAAGGACAGCAGAACTGCTGCGAGTATGAGGTGAACCTACTGGATACTAAATTATTAGTAAATATTATTTAGCTTTATTTTTTTTTAATGTTTTTGTCATGGCTTGATTATCTGCTAGTTATTTCAAATTTGTACTTCGTGCCGTTCTATTGTAGCTAAAAATTTAAAAACTTATTTAAATTGGAATTGTGATTTTAAAAAA
The DNA here is from genome assembly GCA_016904865.1 of Pissodes strobi. Classification (NCBI taxonomy): domain Eukaryota; kingdom Metazoa; phylum Arthropoda; class Insecta; order Coleoptera; family Curculionidae; genus Pissodes; species Pissodes strobi. The sequence continues at coordinate 80,001 of MU187222.1, read as the reverse complement.
TGCGGACTTTTTGAAAATGCCCCGTAACTTTTTTTCAAAACAAAGAAATACAAAACTGCCAAATACGTCCCGAGATATCGTCCAAAACTTCTAAATATGATTACGACGAAAGTTCTGGAATTACTATTGCAACAGGTGCAGACCATTAAAATTTCACATCTTTACACTGTATTCTTTCTCAGAATCTTCTTTATTTTTAAAAATCGGCTAGGGCATTCCCAAGATACAGTCTCCTACAAATGACGATAAAATTAGCTGTATCGACCAATTGCGGGAGCAGTTTAATTAATAAAGTATATAATTAAAATATTAAATCAGTCATATGCCGGTATCTGCTGTTTTGTATTTTAAAATTGCAGAGCTGTGAAGATAATATGTGTCGCAGGGACGCTCCAAGTGCAGGATGGCCGTGTTAGAGCCGAGCAGCCCCCGTATGTGAGGCGTGAGCCCACGCATGGCGAAGCGTAAGAGGTGAAGGCGCAAGTCAGTAGAGTAGCACGGCGTAGTTGGATGAGATGTACTTAGGTGTGGTCGTACCAATAAAAATCTAGTATTTTTTTCTGACTTTCAATTAAGGTAGGAACATCAATTTACAATTAATGCTTACATCTATATTTCCAGGATTTTCTTCTACAACATCACCATCCTGCCTTTGCTCATCGAATTTAATATATTGATCGATATTATGTGCAATATATTTATGCATTAGCACGTCTTTTAGAGGTGAATTCAGCAGATTTATGTTGGTGGAATAAGCCACTGTTTCAATGAGTATGCAGAATCTCTATCAATTACACTATTAGGATAAGGTTTTCAACCATTTTTCATTCATTGGAATAAAGAGGTCCTATGCTTACATCGTGCGGACAGCAATAACATACATTTCATGCCTGCGCCACAAATCTGCCGCTAATCGAGAACTTGCTACGTCGATCTACAACCGCTTCCTCATATGCTATTGAGTGAGGCTTCTATATTTATCAGTGTTCCACGACTTCAGGGAAACCTGCTTACTGCATGATATGTTTTCACAACAAAATGTTCAAATGCATACACTACTAAATAAATTTAACTCTGTCCTAAGTTTGAGCATGAACTTGAAAATTATTATATAAACATTAAAGGCAAACTATAAACAATGCGAGCAGGCAATGCGAGCGATTGTCAACCTTAAACATGCAACGCTTAGCAGATTTTATGATATAAACACGCTAGCGAACCTTTAGTTCGTCATACTTTGTGTCTCACTCACCTAAACCTAATTTCCTTCCCCGAGTTGCCTTGCTCGAGCACGTTGCTCGCGGACTCAAATTCCTCTGTCTGAGTTGTCTTGCTCGAGCACATTGCTCGCGGACTTGGGGTTGCCTACCCTCAGTATTACAAGTCGAATCTAGGAGATGTATTAAAAGGTAATTTTCAAAGTAATAGTTAGGAAGTTCAAGGGCAAACTTTAAGTGCAAACGTTAAGTGGAACTTAGTTGAAAAAAACTAACTATAAATGAAACACAACACAAAATCTTAAGAAAAACTCTATTTATAAAACAGTGACCAATGACTTAGAAACAATTCATAAATATACCTCAATCGAGGATGCATGCGCACCTTAGTACTTGAGTATAATATAATCTTATCAACATTTCTGACCGATAGACATTGTTAATCTTTTCTTGTTAAGTTTGACCAATATACATAGCTTTTGCTTATCCCAAGTGCATTCTTTATCACCTGTTCTCACCTGACGTACAGCGATTCCGGATCTGAGCTATTCTCCTGCACGCTAATCAAGGCGTGGCGTCACGGGATTAAAACATTTCGTGACAATATTTTTTAGCAAAAACCAGCAAGACACGTCAAATTTGATATCAAGGGAGACATTTTATGACCTTAGTTTCGCTTTACATTTTTATGATGTTTCAGCAAGTTGGGGCACCTCTATATTACGCAGCTCCCATTCGTTAGCTTGTGAGTGAAGAATTTCCTGGACGAAGAATTGTCAGGAGAGATATCGTTGAATGGCCTCCTAGATCGCCCGATCCTATACCTTTGGATATTTCCTTATGGGAATATCGACAAGCAGAAATGTGTTTCACAAAACCTGTAACCCTTGTAGATTCAACAAATAGAATTATTAACGGGTGTCGTTTATTAACGCGTTGGGTAATGCACGGGGATGTTTTTAAGATCAATTGTAGTTAGTAGTATCGAGGTCATCGGAGGCAATTTCCAGCATTTAATAAAGTAATTGCAGGGAGAAAAATGATGTCCAAAACTTACCATTCTTATTTCTCGAGGACGTATTCATAAAAGTCCAAAACGAAAGCACCTTTCATCACTCGACCCATCTTCCTATTTGAAAAATTTCATAGGATGGCTGAAGGTTAGGGGGATAAAGTGTGCTAAACGCATCCTGTTTCATAACTTGTCCCCTGTGATACCAAATTTGACGTGTCTCGTCGTTTTTAGTTACAAAATATGTTTACAAGGAATTTTAGGGTAGACTGTTCTCTTTTGGATTATTATTATTGTATTTTAGTAGATCTTACATTCAACTCTCACGCCCTGTATTTCGAGATGACACGCCTTAGTTGGCGTGCAGGTTGTGTAGCTCAGATTAAGATCGATCGGTCTAAGTCAGGTGAGAAGAGATGATAAAGGAGATACTTCGATAAAACAATAACAATGTCTATTGGCCAAACACTTAATGAATTTACACTGCACCCGATTACTAAAACACGCATATCCTTTCGCTTGAGGTATTGTTTGAATTGTTTATAGGTCTTGGTCCCTGTTTTATTATAAAGTTATTTAATAGCGGTGTTGTGTTTTCATTTAATCTTAGCATTGGATATTTCATTAGGTCATTAATTAAGGGTTCATAGTTTGTCTTAATTATATATATAACTTTTAAAATCACTTGCTTTAGAATTTTGACAGATCTGTCGTAGATTTGACTTTACTACTTTAAGCGGGTATCCCTCAAGGGATTATGTTCCTGTGAATAGCAACTTCTAGGGTGTGTAAAACTAGCAAAGACCACGTCCCTGTGGACTGCAATGCAATGGTTGGAGCGAACTAAGCAGGGAGACAAATTCTGTCGAACTGATGCTCCGCTTGACAATTCATATAATAAAATCTGCTGACTATTGCAGCTTTAAGGTTCATAATTGCCTGCGCTATCTGCTCGCGTTGTTTATAATGTTTCTTGAGTGTTTACATAATACTTTCCAAATTCAGGATCAAATTTAAGACAGGGTGATAATTATTTAGTAGCATAAACGCTTTTAGTGGTTCACAGTATTAATTTATATGTAAATTAGGGGCACAAAAAATAAAATCATGGGTAGAACATTATATCCTTATCACGATCTCATTATGTACGTGCTTACGTTCTGTAAGCACATTACATATCAAAGAGAGGCCGGATTATTAAATTATGAGATCCGCTTTGCTAACAAAACCATGTCGGGTGTAAACATGAGGTTGAAAAGTGAGATAGAATCCGCTATTACTAGCACAGGGTCTTTGCTTAATTCATGTCTGATCGCAATGGTAGTTAGGATTTCAACTTTAAGAACATTATGTATGAAGTGGTGGTATTTCTTATGTTATTGCCCTTTTGCTAACGCACCTTGTAGGCTAATTTATTTGTCTATTATAATCAAATGATCCCAAGAATGAAACATGTAGGGATGTACTATAATATGTTTTTAGACTATTTTAGATTAGTATATAGCCATTTTGTACTAGAAAGGTTACTAATGTCAACAAAAAGTTTTTGCACATATATGTTACCTAAATAATATATAATGCAATAAGCATTTAATAACCAAGGGACTTAGCAGATACGCTCTTATGCTATGGCATTTGTTCTATTCTATATATTTTATATGAGGGTCTAACGTTAATATGAATGAACCATTCTTTTGGTAAGGTCCTTTTTATTGCCTAAAAGTGAGCTAAATTAACGTGACTATTTTTCTGCTGCTAGTATTTTGTCACAAAGTTATAGTTACTTGAGTGTAGTTGCCATGAAACACCCGCTGGTTAATTACTACGTTCAGACCAAAGTCCTACTATTCTACCATTAGGTATTTCAAAGGTTCCCGGTAGCATATTATGGTGCAGATCGCCTTGCTGGAACCTGTACGCCGAATCGTTTCAGTCAACGTATAAGTACCTAGAAAAGAAAAATCGTTGGGGCATTAGTAGGGTCCACATAAAATACAGTGGATCAAGGCCTTAAAACAACGCTCTGTTTTAATATCAAACAACTATACATCTAACACATGCAAGTAAGACAACACGAACGTTTAAAATATCTTACATGTGCCATTCTGTTCATAAAATTTTAAATAAAAACTATCGATATTCTCACATAATTCAAGTGTGTTTCACGAAAAAAATCAAGATAATAAATAAGAAACTGATTTTATAAGAGGGAAAAGAGATAATGGACAAATATATTAATGAAGAGACAATAAAAGAGGAGCCCCATAATGAACAGGCACGACGACGAAAGGTTAGAAGAAAAATACAAAAAGGAAACTCGCCGAATGTGACAAGATGACTCACTTATTGGGCCCATGCCCAAACTTTATTAGGCCTTTGTATCAGGTACATAAGCACAAAATAGGGAAAAAGAAGGAAAGCAAGTCTTTTGAATTAGATGGTCCACATTGGGGCGCCAGTGTGATTGGTGAAGAGATCGTCCGACGCAGGCCTTTGGGGAACACGTTTATGTTGACTAAATGAAAGAACCCCAGTATGTCATAGAAGAGCACAAATATGTTGATCAAAAGAGAGGTCCACAACGTGCCATAGAAGAGTAAAAACATTTTAACCAAGATAGGCTCTTAAAAGCGCATGCATAAGTTTTTTAACTAAGTATTCCCAAACGTTGGAATGTATGGTACCATTGATAGACTCGCAAAGTCAATAGTACACCTCAAGCTCTGTTAGTTTTCCTTTTAGTGTTAGTATTTAGTTACTGTTTACCACGTCTAATCAACCATTTCTGATCATCAGGATGACCGTACTTGCTACGGCAGCAAGCTAAGCCCGTATACTTATATAGCATTGGTTCTAAACTAGATGCTTTATAAAAGCATCTATCGTGAACTTGAATTATTGAGTTATCCTCACGCCAGCCTTTTCTTGAGGCCCTTTTTATTAAATAAATGAAGATTGTTTCCTTTGTACCTTTGGTATTTTCTCTTGGAGTGATAGCCATGTTTTAACAAGAGGCACCCACCAGATAGCCAGTATGTCCAGGCCATAGCAGTAAGGCATCACTGGCATTTTGCTTAATCACACTGGAATCCCTAGAAATTATTATTAGTAAAGAAATTAAAATTTCCTTGCATATAAACTCTCTTAACCCTTAATATACACAGCCTATACGCACATTTTAACATAAAGATTTTATCCTGCTTCATTTAAACTAGTGCTCGTATGCATATGGCAGCTTTTTGATGATAATAGATTGAAACCGAATTCAAAGTGTTGAAGAATCTACGTTGTAATCAAATTCACAGGAATTGAAAATTGTTGCGCTCGTTGCTTTTGCTCGCTACCTATTAGCGAAATTGTGCAAGGCAGGTACCGGAGTGTAAAATTTGAGGCAAAGATTTCTACTTTATTTAATTCTACATGATAAAATCACCCCCCTTTCGACGCCTTTATCGCGAGAATGAATCAAGATAAGCGAACACTTCGAGAAGAGCGTAATTTTCAAATAAATATTTAAAATTAATTGCCCTGCTGTGTAGGTATATTAAAATCAATAATATGTTCTAATTGTTGATATATTTTGTGTGTCTGTCTTTGTGTCCGAATAGATTCAAGAATTGTCAGAGATAGGATATATTTATTGATTTATTTATATATATCAACGGGAATGACCCAGTATTACAAAATTAAATTACATCTAATATAATAATAATATAACACAATATAAACATAACCCAACTAAAAGTCTTAAAATAAAAGAAAAACATCAAATAATGTTAAAATATCCCTAAGAGACAGCGCCAGTCAAGTGGTGAAAAGATTCAAATTCCTCTGAAACCTTGCACACACTTCAAAGCAATCAATGACATGACAGAACTGATTAGCAATTCTTGAAGTTTTCGCCAAAAATATATTATAACCATAATTAGTTCTATGCGGTTGAATGTGGGAAGAAATCGCCTGCCTAGTATGCCTTGAATGAACATGAAGAACAATCTTACTAAGACGTAAGGGACACGAGCTTCTTGAGTGAAGAATATTGTAAAATATTTTCAGGTTTCTATGTTTACGACGTGTTTCCAAGGTACTTAATCTCAGTGTTGACTCAAGTCCCACATAGTCCAAATTATCCTGGTAATTAATGGGTATGCCACTCTGTTTAAAGGTCATAAACCTTAGACACTTATGCTGCACACTCTCATTGTTATGAATGTGCTCATTATAAAATGGACTCCATACACAATAAAGCAGACGTATTGAATGAATATTTTTGAAGTCCTTAGAACACCTTTTAATGAATCCCAGCATTTGAAGAGCTTTCGATATTGATTTAGTAATATGGGGAACAAAAGTCAGATGGCTATCCAAGGTCCCTCACCTCCGACACAGACTCCAACCTGACATCACCAATAAAATATGAGTGATTTAAGGACTCTCTACTCTTGCTAAAACAAATAGAGTTACATTTCTCTACACCAGCCAAAAAGTCTACCAAGGTCTGATTGCAGTCATCCGAGGATGAGACTTTAAGGAAAAATTTTAAGTCATCAGCAAGCAAGAAGAAATGAAGTGTAAAGAAAACAACTGGAAATGTCATTTATATAAAGGTTAAGCAACAGAGGTCCCAGATGAGACCCATGAGAAACACCAGACACCACTTGAATTTCATGTGATTTATAGCCAAGAACTCTAACGACCTGAGTCCGATTGGTTAAATAAGCCCCGAGCCAGTTTAAAAGAGGCCCCACAACTCCTGCCCGCTCCAACTTACAGACTAGAAGCTTATGATTCACTCTGTCAAAGGCCTTGGAGAAGTCTTTATTCAAAGCACGCACTTGATAGCCCACCTCCAAGGACCCAGACAGGATATCAACAAAAGATAGGACATTTAACTCTGTAGATCGCCCAGTCATAAAATCAAACTGTTCATCAATCAAACCTCCCCGAAGAAAGGAAGTTAACACATTAGACACACATTTTTGAAATATTTTGGGGGTAATGCTAAGGATACTGATTAGTCTATAGTTCTGCACCTGTGAATTGTCTCCAGTTTTAGGAATGGGTGTTATAAAACTTGCCTTCCAGTAACTAGGGAAAACGCCAGACTTCAAGGATGAATTAAATATAATAAACAGCGGTCTAGATAATAAAAAACTTCACTGTTTAAGAAATAATGGTGGCAAGACGTCAGGTTCAGGACCCTTATTTATATCCAAGCTGGAGAGACTAGTGTAGATATCGGAAATAGAAATTTGAAAATTGGAAATATGGGAGACACACACTAATACACATAGACATCAGCTGGAATACTACACTTATTGTTACTAAACACTTTTGAAAAATAATCGGCAAATACGTTAACAATGTCATCACCATCAGAACATTCATTACCTTTATAAGACAATACACTTGGAATGTCTGAAGAGCTCCTCCTGGACCGTACAAACTTCCAAAAGTTCCTCAAGCCGTTACCCCAAGGATAAATCTGTAGCTTCAACATATTCACCATAGCACCGTCTCTTCAAGGATTTGCACCTAGCTCTAACATTAGAAAAAATTATATAATCTAAATATAATTTAGTATTCATATAATGCTAATGCAATCATTTCTTTTCAATTATCAAAGATTTCAGCTCACTAGGAAACCAAATTGGAAACTTTTTAGAGGAATGCTTTTTTAATGGTACAAAACTATCAATGCACATTATTTCGTAAAAAATATTGATCATTTCATCAACAGATCTATTAGCAAATAATGAGTCCCAGTTAAAATTTGAAAGGAACATCAAAACAACATTAAAATCTAGAACAATAAAATCTCTATAAAAGCCTTTACCAACAATTTCACTTTTTCCATATGATGCCCCCCTAAGCATGAAAGATAATGGAGGATGGAATTTATCAGGAGTCACAATAGCCTCATCTGCCAGAAAAATGTCCAGGTTCCGATCCTCAGAAAACACTAAGTCCAGCATTGACTTGGTTTCAATAGCAATAGTATTCACTTGGAATAAGTTGTGGAGCGAGCACATAGTTAACAACATATCCAAGGCTTTAACCTCACTTCGTGATACAGGAGGTTGGGATGTGGCAATAGAACCCAATTCTCCAGCTGACCAAGATCCATGGGGCAGGTTAAAGTCACCAAGCATACACAGCTGGCAATCCGGATGTTCATCACAAAGCTTTTTAAGATTTTCACCAAAACACATGTAGCACTCAAGAGCAGCCCTCGGTGGGAAATATCCAGTTGCAACAATAAACTGATGTTCACCCGAGCCAATCAAAACAAAGACATGTTCCATATGAGGATATGAGGGAAGTATTGAGCTTTTGATAGTTGTTGGACACCACCACCCCTGGAGTGCTGACTAGTATCCACCCACCTATTCTTCCGGTAAATGTTATAATCATACATATGAAGTTCATCATTGGAAAAATCACCTGCCAACCACGTCTCATTCAGCACAATGATATGATGTTGCGAGTAGGAAGCATTCTCAAACAGTAAGTGCAATTTAGTTCGCGGACCTCTCATATTTTAAAAGTATACTAACATATATGAGGATGAATTTGTTAGTTTTTTGGCATGATTGCATGTGTGCCATTAGAATATCTAATAATAAGATTTTGCTCTCCATTCCTCTGACGTGTCCTTATTTCACTCTTAAGACCATTAAGATGTTGGCGCTGCTGAGAAGTTAGGTCATGATCAATAAAAATCTTCTTTGATTTATCAAGATTTCTCTTACTTTTGACATCATCAGCATTGTGCCAGGTGCTGGCAGGAACGTCAAACTGGTGAGAGGAGTTTGATTACGGGGAGTGACGCCCCCGCCATTCCGAGTTGCCATGGGATATGGCACATCAAATCCCATCGTCCTCCCCCAGGCTGGAGAACACCAAAGTATAAAGTCTGGAGCTGATCAATGACAGTTTGTGACAAGAGGGGCTGCATTGTATTGGCTGGCAGGAATGTCAAACTGGTGAGAGGAGTTTGATTACGGGGAGTGACGCCCCTGCCATTCCGAGTTGCCATGGGATATGGCCCATCAAATCCCATCGTCCTCCCCCAGGCTGGAGAACACCAAAGTACAAAGTCTGGAGCTGATCAATGACAGTTTGTGACAAGAGGGGCTGCATTGTATTGGCTGGCAGGAACGTCAAACTGGTGAGAGCAGTTTGATTACGGGGAGTGACGCCCCCACCATTCCGAGCTGCCACGGGATGTGGCCCATCAAATCCCATCGTCCTCCTTCAGGCTGGAGAACACCAAAGTACAAAGTCTGGAGCTGATCACTGGGGAGTGATCCAACAAACCCCATTTTTACCCCTGTCAGACTAGGGACCGCCATAGGAATGAGTCTGAGGCCGATGCTTCGAGTGGAAGCGGCCCTAGGTGGTAGATGCATAAGCCTACTCGCATCGTCCGGTGAAAGACCACCCCACCAGAATTGGGGAGCGCTAAGTGGTTTTCCCAAATCACGTTCCGCTTCCGCGCTGGTGATCCCGGGTTTCACAGTAGGAATATATGGACATGATGGTGCTTCCAGGATCAAAATATTCCGGAGGTAAACTCCCCGGCCATTCGGATCTCCGGGCGCTGGGTGGCCCTGGGAGCCCTTCATTCCGCATTTCGCAGACATCAAAGATACCGAACCAATTTAGAATAGATTTCTGCAACATAAGAGGCCTAAATACAAACATAAATTCGGTACACCAACATCTACAAGCAAATAGACCACACATATTAGCTCTTACAGAAACACAAGTATGTTCTACAACAACAACAGTGAACTACCTCTATCCTGGTTACGACTTACATACCCGATTTAGATATAAGTTCGGAATATGCCTTTTTGTCCGAAGCGACCTTTCATGTCACCGCGAGGAAACACTCGAACCGAACAACCTTGACGTCATGTGGCTCAAGTTCACCGCCAAGGGATTAACCAAGTTTATATGTTGTCTCTTTCGCCCTCCGAGCGATAGAGCCTACCAAAGCTTTTTCTCAACACTAGCTACCACCTTTGACTCAATACAGGTCGATCACCCCAGTTTAGAAATAATCGTTTTGGGAGACTTCAATGCCCACAACACCAACTGGCTCATACATCACAACAAGACCGACAACGAAGGTAGAGAGGCTGAAGCATTTGCCATCAGCTGCGGGCTTACTCAACTTGTAGACGAACCAACTCGAATCTCAGAGAGGGGCGAATTCGCCGCCCTCCTGGATCTTTTTCTGACCACCAATCCTGACCAGTACAAGGTTACAGTTGGTCCGCCATTAGGTACCTCCGACCACAAACTTATTACAACGGTTTGTGAATTGCCACTCATACAGAAGGATCCACCATTGCCTCGCAAAATCTGGCATTACAATTCTGCAAACTGGGACGATCTAAGGCAGTTCTACCTAGATTTTCCTTGGCTCGACGTCTGCTTTGCCACTGACGACCCGTCAGACTGCTGCGAAGAGATCATGCAAGTAATCTCCTCAGGAATGGAAGCATACATCCCAAATTCCATCAAGTTACCATCAAAAGGAAAGCCCTGGTTCGACAAAAGATGCGAAAGAGCTGTAGGAAGGAAACAGCAAGCCTATAAGTACTGGCAGCAAAATCAGACCGCTGAAAATCGCAATTATTTTATCGAAGCGAGAAACGAGTGCAAGCGTGTGATCGACGAAACTAAGGACAAACACAATCAAAGGATCAGGAATAAACTTTTGCAATGCCCCAGTGGCTCCAGGAATTTCTGGTCGGTAGCAAAGGCAGTAAGTAACAACTTTACAAAAACGTCTCTCCCACCTTTGACGGACGAACGTGGCATCACGGCGACTACAGCCAAGGAAAAAGCAAACATGCTCGCCAAAATGTTTTCATCGCACTCTACCTTAGACGTGCCCCAAAGCAAGACTCTCCCCACTATACCGAACATCAACACCACCATGGCAGAAGTCAAGTTTTCTCATCGTGATATTCGCAAAATCCTTAAAGAACTAGATACGCAAAAGGCATCAGGACCGGACGGAATACCTGCCATCGTGCTAAAGAACTGCGCCAACGAACTAACACCTGTTTTTTCCAGGCTTTTTTCTCTTTCTTACAGAAAAGGGATTTACCCATCCTCTTGGAAAGTCGCTCGAGTGCAACCTGTTCCAAAAAAAGGCAAGAAAACCACGCCCTCAAACTATCGCCCGATTGCTTTGCTTCCAATAATCTCCAAAGTCATGGAACGTGTAGTCAACCAGCAACTACTCAAGTACCTCGAGAGCAACAGAATAATCAGCGATAATCAATATGGCTTTCGCAAAGAGAGATCGACAGGAGATATATTGGCCTATGTCACTCATATATGGTGTAGGGCAATTGAAAACTACGGAGAGTCTCGAGCGATTGCGTTGGATATTTCAAAGGCATTCGACAGAGTTTGGCATGACGGACTGCTCAACAAACTGCCGTCCTTGGGACTGCCCGCCTCTCTCTGCAGCTGGCTGGCCAGTTTCCTTAAGAACCGATCCCTACACGTTGCAGTCGATGGACACATCTCGGACACATTCACCATCAACGCGGGCGTGCCTCAGGGCGCAATACTTTCACCAACTCTGTTCCTCATCTATATTAATGACCTGCTGATCGAAACGAATAATCCTGTTTACAGTTTTGCAGATGACAGTACCCTTGTCTCCCACTTTAGATCAGAAAAACCCTTACCAGCGACTGAGACTCATCACCGCAGACAGGAGCAGATTACAGCAATTAATCAAGACCTGGAGAAAGTTCAAACTTGGGGCGACCGAAATTTGGTCCAGTTCAATGCAGCAAAGACCCAAGCAGCAACGTTTACTAAGAGGGCCAATACAGCGGGCCCTGACATCATTATGGCAGGATCGACCATTCCTTCATCCTCGTCAATCGGGCTGCTGGGTGTCTCGGTCAACAGCAATATGTCATGGCATGACCATGTTGCTAACATCGCAAAATCAGCCTCCCAGAAGCTTGGTGCGCTATTTCGCAACAAGAAACTCTATACACCGCAGCAGTTGCTCTTGCTGTACAAAGCGCAAATAAGACCGTGCTTAGAATATTGCTCACATATCTGGGGTGCCGCACCAAAGCATACCCTAAAGCTGCTGGATTCCATTCAGAAGAGGGCTGTGCGTCTCGTCGGCGATCCGGAGTTGACCCGGAATCTGGATAGTCTGGAACATCGCAGACATGTGGCCGAGATGTCTCTGTTTTACAGATACTTTCACGGCAGATGTTCCCAGGATTTGGCCCACATAATCCCGCCCCTGGCAACCCCTGTCAGGCAGTCCCGACAGACGGCAGGAGCGCACCAGTTCGTCGTACAACTAGAAACACCTAGAACATCGCTTTACCAGAACTCCTTTGTCTGGCGCACTGCATCACTGTGGAACTCACTTCCAGGACATCTGTTTCCCACTAATTACAACCTACAAATATTCAAGAACCGTGTCAATCAACATCTTAGCACACACACCGCTCGTCGAGCGCCATAGGATCTACCTTTAGTGTGTGTGCCACTGCCATAAAAAAAAAAAACCCTCAATGATCGATACCCATTTTTGTTCTGCTTATCTATGCGGGTTAAACTTTTCTCTTGGATATCACTCTTCACTAGATTTCCAATAAGAGACAAAGTAGCAGCTTGATCCTCCTGTTCACCTGTCTCTGGAAGATTGAAGATCATTAAATTACATGATCTTTTCTGTCGCTCGAAAACCTCATTCAGTAACATCATCACTAGGCGTAGTTGTATGGTGAAAAACTCCAGTCTGTCTGTTGCGGTTAACTGAACCAGCATTTATGGTGGATAATTCAGTTTTAATTTAGTCTAAAGAAGCATTAAAGTTTTGAGTCATTTGCTTCAGATCATCTTTTAGCCCCTTTACTTCAGTTATAAGTTCCAGGACAGTAAGTATATTAGCTTTGCTTTGAGCCACCTCGCCTTCCAAAGAGGAAACACGAGTGGAAATATTAAAAATGTTCTTTAGTTTGGGTACACATGTTCGACACATATAAGGTATCACCCGATTTGGCAATGCCAAGGTTCTGATCTCAGTTGACGAAAACTCTGAACATTTCCTGCACATAACCTGTTCACAATAGTCACAGGGATATCCAAAGGTGTCACTTGCATTTTTAGTTCTCTAAAATTATTAAATTATTAATTATTAAATAAATATTCAAGTGAACCATCAGTTTGGTATACTTTAATTCTTATCCAAATCAGTTCCTTGCAAACACACATGTGCGTAAGGCCCTAAGCTGCAACCTTATTTCCTACCTAAACCCGAGTTTCGCAGGGTACATATGCATTAATTCGGTCTATCCACCTATAGTAGTAAAAGTCGAATCTACGATAAAATTGTCAAAGTTCTACAGGACGTGATAATATTTTGCTGGGAATAGTGGATACAGCTTCAATTCAGACTACTGGATTTTATGTCTTTTAAACGTTATTAGCAAATTAGAAGAAGTATATATAATATTAAAAAATATATCAAGATAATTCTGCCTACCTCAATGTCAGACCAGTTTTGGACCTTTTAATTGTCTTGTTATTTGTTCTAATTAATCAATGGTTTTTTTTTTCTACTCATTCAAGAAAGTTTCAATTAATATCGAAGGCATAAGTTGTTGATCATTATGGAACTAAAAATATCTCTCCCTAAGACAAGCTCAAAACTCAACTACTTTCGCCATTATTCGTCTTACAGGTTTTGTTACTTGAAGATTTGAGGCAGGACTAATGACTTGTCCTGACCAATATTCAGCTTCCGATTGCATTTTATATGATATCCTCGGACAGATGCATTCCTTCCAATCCTGCTTCTCGGATTTTATCCAATAAGTATGCTTTGAAATTTGCGTCTATGAAATTTAGCATGGAGTACCTGAAGGTTCGATCTCTGATTCTTATCTATACCAAAAACTTGGCCAGATTTTAGAACCACCTTGCTTGGATTATTATTCCCAGATAAAATTATTATCATTAGTACAGGAACCAATCCAACATTGGAAGAAATATGGGTATTTATCCAGATTCCGAAGTCTAACGGGTGTGTTGGTCTTATTCAAATTTCATCAAAAATGGAATCTTCGGTAAATGCTGCGCACATTAAAACAGTGGTGTCCAGTTGCATCTGTTTATAACCCTCCATTAATACTATGGGACAACATGGCCGACATGGACAATGTTGTCTTAACGACGGAGCTCAATAAGTTAAAAAAACCTGAGTTAATCGAATTATTAATTAGCGGTTCTTTGCTGGAAAGTATAACCAGTGATGTTCTTTTGGAATTTGTAAAAAAGTTTAAACTTAATGGGTCGCGTGACTGTGAAAAGTGTTCTGAAATCTTGAACTTGCCGAGCGATAGTGATCAAACTGTGATTCGAGATGTAAACAATCATGGTTTGGAGGTATCTTACTTGAAACAAGTGTGCGCACAGAAGGATATTGTGATTAAAAACCAACATTAGTTGAACAAAAGAATCTACTGAATAACGTACATATATTTCAAAGTCAAAATCAACTTTCTAATATTTCCGCCTATACAGAGGCGCCATCTTTCATCAATAACAACGATGAGGCTAATTATATCTTGGCAGATGCTACAATCCCTGTAGCAAGAACCTCTTGTCCATCTAGCGGCAGCAGTTGTAACGCCAACAAAAAGCGACTGGCGAACGAGCAAACTACATTGCAGCAGTCGACATCAACAACATCGGTGACGGCGCCATCTGGTAGTACAAAGGAGAGGCAGCAGTCTTATCGATCCGGTGGTCCCGGTTCTGGTAAGATCGACGGACGTACCGTGAACAATAGGCAACCAGTAAATCTTCGTGGTAACATAACCCAACGGCAAATGTCAAATGCTGTTTTAGAAATACGACAATAACAAACGATGGATGATATAATAGGTTTAGCCCAGGGAAATCATGAAAGCGGTTGAAATAAGGTCTCCTATGGTAGGAAAAGCCATGGTAGGAACTGGGTCGATGGGTGCAACCCTTAAAGCAGTTCCTTGCTATTCATATCATCATGTGTATCACCTGGATCCAAACACCTCTGAAAAATACCTGGTAAATTATCTAAAAACTTTGTTTGCTGAAGCCACATGTGAGAGACTGGACTCTAAATACCCAGACAGATATTCCTCATTTAAGGTCGGTATCTTTCATGGCAGTGCGGGTGCTTTCTTGGACCCAACAATATGGTCCGAAGGTGCTAAAATAAACAAGTTTTTTCACCTCAAAAGGAAAGAAAAGGAAGGAGTTTAAAAACCTCAACTCCTAGTCAAAATTTAAATCGCGAAAGCATCAAATTTGAGCTTCAAGTTTTTCATATTAATATACAGGGGATCAATAATAAGATTGATGAACTGTCACTATTCTTAATCAACTCTAGCTATAATTTTGTATGTATTAGTGAACACTGGTGTAGATCTGATACACTAAGCTTTATTAATGTAAATAATTATAAATCAATAACCTTTTTTTGTAGGAAAGAGCACATTCATGGAGGTGTTTGCATATTTGCAAAAAATAATGTAAAATGTAAGTCAATAGATGTTAAATCTTACTGTAAAGAGATAAATGCAAAATTCTATGCTGTAGAGGTTTCCAGTAGTCACTGTGTACAGGTCTTGCTCTGGCAATAGTAAATTGTGTTTGCAATTATTTGACCAGCTCTTTGGATTTTCGTCTGTTAAGTTTGACAGTATCTTTATACTTGGTGACTTCAATATAGAGTTGCAGAACGTTCTGTCTGGTTTAGTCTGTACAATGGACAGCTATGGTCTTTTTGCTACAGTAGCGGATGATACAAGGGTTTTCAATGGCTCTCGGAGCTACATTGACAACATCTTAACAAATATAAGTCGGGATAGGTTTAGGACAGGTATTTCTGACTCGTGTCTTTCTGATCATTATGGTCAGTTTATTACTGTGTACGTTAAAGTAGACCACATAGTCCAAAGACGTTAGAAAAATTACATCAGGAGGTATTGCGTGTTTGAGAAATGGCCTTGAATGTATAGACTGGGATGCTTTTTGTGAGTCGGATTGTATAGAATATATGGCTGCATTTTTACTGACCAAGTGTCAGGTATTCATTTATGAAAGTTTCCCTTTAAGTACTGTTACTGAAGATAGACCACCGGTGAGATGGTTTAATCACGATTTGAAAGGTAAGAGGGAGACCCTATCCACAGTTAAGTTTATCTCTGACAATTCGTCAAATCCCGTGTATAGAGATCTGTACAAGATATTCCGAATATTGCTTTGAGTAAAAAACAGGCCTATGAACAATACATTTGTAATTCCCAAAACAAGTGTAAGGATATATGGAAAATTATAAATTCTGAAAGAAATGAGCAGCAAAAGAAACAGACCAACAATAATATATCAGCTAATGATTTTAATACATATGTTCTATCGGTAGCCTTAGAAATTGTAAAGAATCTTCCTGTCAATAGTGAACTGCAGAGTGCTTTATGGAAGGATATCCCAGACCTGCCACAATCGTTTGTGTTTTTGCCGGACACAGAAAGTGATGTCATGAATGCCGTTAGATATCTTAAGAGGTCTAACAGCTGTGATATATACGAATTGAATTCTAATATTCTTAAACAGATAAGCCTGTATTTGGTGAGACCTTTAACTCGCCTGTTTAACATGTGTACTAGTCAGGGTAAATTTCCAGACTCCTTTAAGATGGCTAGGGTAGTCCCTATATTTAAGAAGGGTGAGGCAGACATAACTGGGAATTATCGTCCATTATCTATAGTTCCTCTCTTTGGAAAGATATTTGAGGCCATTATCAAGAATAATCTAAACACATATTTTGAAAAATTTAATATCTTACACTCCTCACAGTTTGGCTTCCGTAGGAACCATTTCACGGTTCAAGCAGTTGCCAGGGTTATGAAGGACATAGTCGAGGGCCTTGAAGCAGGTGGGCATGTAGGTTTAACCTTGTGTGATCTGAGCAAAGCGTTCGACAGTGTCTCCCATCAACTTTTACTTGACAAGTTATCACGCTATAGTATCAGAGGGCTTCCCCTGAATCTTTTAGGTTCTTACTTAACATCCAGAACTCAGTGTGTTACTTTGGATGGGGAGATATCTGAAGTGTGCCCTGTGGAGAGTGGAGTGGCCCAGGGATCTGACCCAGGACGGAACCCTGAGGTACTCCACTGCTTATGGTCAGACTCCTTTCACCCTCTCCATTTACCAGGAGGATGTGTCTATTAGATAGGTAGGACGCGACGATAACAATAAGGGCTTCGTCTGTTTTTCTTCGTCGTAATTCATCCAGTATCATCTCCCAGGATGCACTATTAAAGGCGTTCCTGACATCCAGGGTGATAACGGCACACAACCTTCGATGTGCTGGTGAAAAGTCTTCAGCTTCCCTCGCAATTCTTAGGACAAGGTTGATTGCGTCAACTGTTTGCTTTTTTTGCCTAAATCCGAATTGTCTTTCGGATAGCCCGCCAGTGCGTTCCACTTCGCTGTTAAGTCTTCCCACTAAGAGTTGCTCGTATAGTTTACCTTCCACGTCCAAGAGGCATATTGGTCTGAACGAGGAGGGATTCTGCTCTGGTTTATCGCCCTTCTTAAGAAGAAGGATTTTTGCTACTTTCCAGCTTTCTGGCAAGTATGCCCTAGATGGCAGTTCGTTGTATGTGGCCAGTACTAATTCTGGTTGATTTTCTGTTACAAGCTTTATTACTTCCGGAGGTATTCCTGCTGGTCCTGGAGTTTTATTGGTTTTCAGCCTGCTGCAAGCTATCCTTAATTCCTCTATTGTAAAGTTTAAAAATCTATATCTATTATCACAGTTAAATATCACAGAATGGTGTTCGGGGAATAAATGGGTTGCCACTTCTTCCATCTCATCCAGGGAGAGGTTTGTCCTAGGGGGTATCCTAGTATATATACCCTTCATAACAATTTTATATCCATCACCCCATATATCACAGTCCACTTTATCACATAGTTCTTTCCAACATTTTTTCTTGGCACCCTTGATCCGTTCTTTGAGCTTCTTTTTCGACTCTTTATAGAGTTCCCATAGAGCTTCCCTCAATTCTAGTGGTTCACGCCTTGCCGCTCTGGTGTAGTCCCTATCTATCTATAAAATGTAAAAACTTTACTTTTTCCACTAGGATACGTATATTAGTGTGATAATTATTAAGAGGGTGGGATGAAATGGATGAGAAAGTAAAACACTGGTACCTGATGATATACCTTCTTCTGTGCTTAGAGTCGAGTATTGCTCTTCTTCACTTTCATCTCGATTCGCTAAATTTTTAATCAGTCAGGCAATCTCATTAAATCTCTATCTTTTAAACAGCACTCAAAAATTGAAAAATGGGATAGGCTGAATATTTCAAATTTTGTAATTGTTCCAAAAAAATTAAGTATTACGACTTTGTTGACCATTTCCTCTGGACGCTTGTTAATATTCTATTTGTTCTGATTCAAATGTTCATATAATGCAAGTATGTGTTTTCCGCCAATTCTTAGCTTCGAAGCTACTGTTAAAGACCTTCGCAATACGCATATTAGTGCGATAAATATTGAGAGAGTTGAATGAAATAAATGTAACCAGTGGAACCTGATGGTGTGCATTCTTCTCTTCTAAGATATTGCTCTTATTCACTTTACATCCCATTTTTCCAAATTCTTAATCAGCCATTGACTTACTGGATATTTCCAGCAGCCTGGAGATAGAGGCGATAATAGGAGCTACACACCTGTAAGTGTTTTATCTGCTGTATCTAACTATTTGAAAAGTATAGACAGAAAAAATGAGAAACGGATTTTCTGAGATTTGTCACGCCCCCACATATGTACTGAAGAAAACAAATCCACGGATGTGAAAATCCATGAAAGGAGTGTAAAGGCACTAATATCATTAGTAGTGATTAATAAAAGCTCTTGCCCGGTTACACTTTTTTACAACTAATATAGAGAGGTTTTCAAAGTTGCCTTCTCAATGTTTTACTTCTAAGAATTTTATTACCCAAACAACTAAATTATTACTCACTTCCGGACTCATCGTTTTGTCTCAATGAGTCCCCACACCGTAATATTTATATACACTAAATTTTTACGCTCAACATAATTAATTTTGGTTTTCAGGACAAATATTTCGAATTTTGTAGATAAATTCAAAAGATGGATCATTATTTTGTAAACAGAATAGTGAGATAGCTGGGGAAATGAAACTTAACCTTTGTCGATTATGTACAATTACCGCCAATTTTCAATGCATTTAAGAAATTTTTCAAATATTTTATGTAAAATGTGGGTAGTTTGAGTTAGTTTTATCTCAGAGGAAGGTATATAAATCTCTCAAAAAATTGATACTGCAATACAATCCGAACTTATAATACGAGTATATACGTTTCAATAAATTATTTAAATTAATATCTCTGTTCTGTTACCAATTGCAATGGCTCATAAATGAAACAAAATAAACGGATTGCATTTCAGTTTCAACATCCACTTTTGTTAAAAAATATGAAGCATTTATTTATTTTATTCATATATTATTCCTGCTGCAGACATACCAGTTTTTTAATTAAATTTTATGGTGCGTGTTCTTTGCTGTATTACTTTTTGTAAATTGATAGTTTTCGCTCGATATAAATATATTGTTGAGCGAGTGGAATTATTTGTTTCAGGGTAAATTTGTTTACGGATACAAGCCAATATTTATATTTATCTGGCAGGAAATAGATCGAGGGAGATTAATGATAAAGGGAGATATATTTGTGTGTCTGTCTTTGTGTCCGAATGGATTCAAGAATTGGCATAGAGAGGATACAGTGTATGGATCACTCATTAGATGAATTTTAGTTAACCGATTAGATAATGTGAAATGCGATATGCTTTCTTGAATTGAGTTTTTTTTAACATAGGGGTCTTGGCAAACGTGGGGGTCCAACGTTATCTGAGAGAGGTAATGTGTCAACTACTAAAATGCATAAACTACTAAGTAAATATCATCTGCACTAACTTTGAACTTGAACTAGGAAATATTACGTAAACATTAAAGACAAACTATAAGCAACGCGAGCGGTGAACGCAAGTGATTATAAAACGTGTAACGATCAGCAAATTGTATTAAAGAAGTACTTAAGCGAATCATCAGTTCGGTGCGTGTTCTTGCTGAATTATTTCTTGTGAATTGATAGTTTTCACTCGTTATAAATATATTGTGGAGCGAATGAAATTATTATTTATGGATAAAAGTCAATATATTTATATTTATCTGGCTGAAAATAAATCGAGGGAGATTAATGATGCAGGAAGATGTAATGGGGAGTGTTTCTCCCAAAAATCAATCTTTACCTTTAGCCTATAGGCCTAAAAGGCATGTAAATAATTAGAAAATTACTTGAATCAGTTCTGGTATAACACTTGTTTCCGGGATGGATTTGTCGAATTATTTATTCCCTACTCTAATCATTAATATCAAACAAAATTTAAATAGCCAAATGTGGCATAACTCCCACACATTATTCTATTGAATTAGACCGGTAATTGACGTGAGTCGATAGATTATGGCACATCCAGACTGCTCCATTTGATTAATTCCGTAGGGAGACGAAATGTTGAGGGAGGCCTTTAGTATTCATCAATATCTTGAAAAGGGTTGACGTGGGGTGTATTATTTGAAAATGTCAAAGAAATTAGAATATATTACCTATCGATAGCCATTTATTTAATTTAAAGACAATTACTTTGGTATATCACATATATTGTGATTTTATTGGCAATCAAGTTCATAATAAATATATTGTTTGCTTTTAAGCTAATTCGTCTATAACATTTTAAATAACGTTAAATAATTGTTTTTCAAATTCATGAACATTTGACCTACAGATTTAAAAACATATAGTTATGTCAACGGGTCAGATATATATCGAAAATATATTTGAATGGCACTGTAAGCTCAATTGTACGCTTTGTCGTCCTTGATATTCCATTTATCCCAAATCACGTTAGATCGCCCGCCATATCATCGATTGACCGAAAAAAAATATAAAATCCGAGTATCACAGAGATCAATGGTAAGGTCAATCTTGGGTCTGATCCTTTGGGATAAAGTACAAAACGACGCGACACATAAGAGAATAATGGACAGGAGTGGCCAATGTAGTAAACTAAACTGAAACTACGTCACGTTCCGTGAACGGTGATAATACATGGACAACACGGATCTTCTAGTGGAGACCGAGAAAGGATGTCTATAAGGTGGATCGATGATTTAAAGTGGCTAGCGGGAGACTGGATGCTGACACTTAACAAGAAAATCATTGAATGAAGCCAGTGATAAAGGTTTGGTGAAAAAATCTGCAATTTGCAATTTCGTTGCTATATACTTTAAAGACACCACCTTATCATTGACTTTATCTCGTATAAAGTGATAACGAATATCGATGTGTTTCAGTCGTTTGTGAAATTCTGGATTTTTACAAACCTTGATAGCTGATTGATTATCTTCAAAAATAATTACCCTTAAACAATCATCATCCAGAATTTTAAAATCAAAAATCAAGTTTCGAAGCCAACATGCTTCACTTATAGCTATACTTAAAGCTACATATTCTGCCTCGGTAGAAGATAGGACCACAGAAGCTTGTTTCTTTGAGCACCAGCTGACTGTGCAACCAAAAATTTTAAATATATATCCTGAAGTGGATTTTCTGTTGTTCCTATCTCCCGCCCAATCGGCATCAGCATAGCCCTCAATTACAGTTTGAAAAACACACTTCTTAAAGACTAAGCTAATATTTTGTGTTTTTTGTACATATCTGAGAACTCTTTTTATGGCTTGCCAAAGCTGTAAACTAGCAGTTGATTGATACCTACTCAAAATACTTATTGATATACACAAGTCTGGTCGAGAGCATGACATAGCATACATCAGAGAACCTATCGCTTGTCTGCATTTATTTTCAAATTCTTGACTTTCTGACTTTTCACGTTTTAATTCAAAATGATTAAAATTTACTTCCATGGGAGTATTACATGCTTTAGAATTTTCCATTCTAAAGGTTTTTAACATCTTTTTAAGATACAGAGATTTTTTAATTATTATTTTATTTTCTTGCAAATCTTGAGTAATAGGCATGCCTAAGAAATGCTTCATACCACCCAAATCTTTCATTTTGAAATTTTGTCTTAAAATACTTTTAATTTTCATGATTTCATTCTCATTTGAGCCAGATAATAATAAATCATCGACAAAGATTAAAATGAAATTTTTTGATACATCATTAACTTTTATGTAGATACAGTATTCATTAAGTGACCTTTCAAATTTTAGAGACATCATCAATTCATTAAATTTTTTATACCAACTCTTAGGAGAAGTTTTTAAGCCATATAAGGATTTTCTTAGCTTAGCAAATTTTCCTTCATTTTCATGAAACCCTTTTGGCAATATAATGTAACCATCATCATCTATATCGCCATTTAAAAAGGCACTACAAACATCTAGTTGATGTAACTTGAAATTAAAATGATTGTGAAATAGCTAAGAAAATTCTTACATACGGTAACTTTGCTACAGGACTATAACTATCAGCATTATACACATCAGGTTGCTGAAAGCCTCTAGCTACTAATCTAGTCTTATACTTAGTTTTTTTGCCCAATTCATCCCTTTTCTTTTTATATACCCACTTGCACTCAATGACTGACTTTTTAACTTCACTCTCACTCACTAACATCCAAGTTTTATTCTCCTCCAATGCACATACCTCTTCTTCCATAGCCTGTTGCCATTTATTTGTCTCACTACTGCCCATAGCCTCTTCATAGGACACAGGTTCATCATCATCATGAGTGGCTGCCATCAAGACTCGGTCTAAGTCCAATTCATAGTTGTCATATCTGGGATTAGGTTGCACATGTCTTCTCAAGTTATATCTTCCATTCACTAGGTCCTGGTCTAAGTCAGGATCAGGGTCTTCAGGAAGGGAATTTGCATGACTAAACACGTCACTTTCAACCAATGAGTCATTCTCTTCATGTTGTACCTCTTCCGTTTCAGATTCATACGTTTCTTCAGGATTTAGCACTTTGGTCTCTTTAGGGCACTCTTGTCTTTGTTCTGGTATCTTTTCTGGCAGGAAAATCACATCTATCTAGGTTTCTACTCTATTAATCTCAGGAATGTACACCCTATAACCTTTAACATTTTCCCCGTAACCAAGAAAATATCCCTGTTTATTTTTAGGATCCCATTTAAGTCTCTTTTCCTTAGGTACATGTACTGAAACTCTAGTTCCAAAAATGTTAAAAATTTCCATTTTATATTCTTTGTTATGCCATAGCTCATAAAGCGTTTTAGATTTGTGAGGACTAGGGCCAGTTCTATTTAAAGTATATGAAACATTGTTAATAGCTTCGGCCCAAAAAATCTCTCCCAAATGTTCATTACTACTTATTAGAGTTCTGGCAGCTTCTACTAGAGTGCGATTTTCCCGCTCAGCTCTACCATTTTGCTGAGGTGTATATACCACCGTGCGTTGATGGCATATACCTTTTAACTTTAAAAGCTCCGACACCTCTTTGTTAACAAACTCAAGGCAATTCTGTCCTCAAAATTTTAATTTTTGACCCTGCTTGCCTTTCAGCCATAGATATAAAGTTTTTAATTACTTCCGGTACCTCAGACTTTTGTTTCAAAAAATATATTGTTCTAAAAGAAGAATAATCATCTTTAAATAATATAAAGTAACGAGCCCCCCTAAAGAAGTGGTTTCCATCGGACCACACACATCAGAGTGAACCAATTCCAGTGTTCTAATAGCTCGTGTCTCACTCTTACCAAAGGTAGACCGATGTTGTTTACCAGCAAGACAGCCTTCACACGTAAATCCTTTTTCTACATCTACATACTCTATGTTCATTTTATTTAGAAACTCCTTAACATATGTCAGATTTTGATGAGCCAATTTACAATGCCATACTTTTAAGCTCTCTACATTTTTTACTTGCATGCAATCAGAGACTATACCCTTTAATAAGTTATTTACTTCATGTGAGCATATTTTGGCACAAGAATAATCTTGTTTAGTTTGGGTAAAAAGCATAGTGTACAATTTGTTTGTTCTTACTGCCTGGGCTCTTATGTTGCCTTGCTTGTCTAAAAACTGACATTTTAAATTATCTGAGGGCATAAAATATCCTTTATCAAGAGCACACCCAGCAGGAAACAAATTAAATTTTAGGTTTGGTACATACAAAACGTTGGATAAAAATGTTTTTATTAACTTTTCACCATTATATGCCCACAATTCTACTTTGCCATATCCTCTTACCTCTAACTTCTGCCCATTTCCAACTTGCACCATTCTAGGGGTTTTTATTTTATACAATTCCTTAAACAAGTCTTTGTTCCATGGCATGTGCTCGCTTGCCCCCGAGTGCAGAAACCATCACCTGAGTAGACCATAAATGCATTAATGTCGCCTTCTTTTTCATTGCTAGATTGTCCATGTTCATCCTTATTCTTCTTAATCCAACATGACTGGACTACATGGCCTGGTTTTCGACAATAACCACAAAATTTTACACCTGGAGGTTTGTCCTTATTTTCCAGCGAGCCATTACTGGATTTTTTATGCCGGAAATAACAGTTCTTGGCAATGTGACCAACCTTTGAACAGATATGGCACCTCAACTTAGTGTGACTCGAGCCGTGACTCCTTTGATGCCCCATTTTGGCTGCTAGTGCTGTCGTTGCCTCAACTGACTTGCTCCTTTCTTCCTCTAGCAATAATCTGGAGGTTAACTCCTCCAATGTTTGATTGTCAACAGGAACAGATTCCCATGCAGACCTAAAATGTTTAAATTGCTCGGGCAGAGTCATCAAAATCTGGCACAATATTATTAATAATCATTTTTTCCGACACATCTTCACCTGCAGCCTTTAGTTTTGTTTCTATCTCTTAAATTTTTGAAATAAATGTACTCACAGGTGAATCAAATTCCAGCATAAAGAATCTCTGATGCGGTAAATGGACACTTACAACTGATTCCTTGTCATATACTGTTTTTAATTTCGCCCACATATTTCTCGATGACTCACATGACAGTAAATGTGTTAAGGGGCCCTCTTCCATTCTCGTTACCATCATTTCTTGTGCTTTGGCATCATCCTTGAGCCATTTAGTTGGTTCATCTCCTTCTGAAGTAGGTCTTATTTTGACACCAGTAACTATACCAAATAGTCCTCGCCCCTTCAAAATTATACTTGTCTGGAACTTCCAAACCGGCCAGTTATCCCATTTCAGCCATTTTTCGTTTTTTTTTGTTATCTCCTTGGATTTTAAGCACTATAGACACACATTCCTTACCCGAAAAATTTCAAGTTCATTAACCTCTGAATAATTTCAATTATTCACTATCTGGGCCCATAACCTATTATCATTCTTGTTTCCGTAGTCCGTTAGATTAAACTCAGATATTTCACTTTGACTGCATTTAATTAGCAAGAGATATTTTAACTTTTTATTTAGATTAATTTTAACAGAAAAACTTTTATACCGCCATCATTTTTAAAACATAATTACTTTACACAAAGTCTACCTCATTTTCTTCGACACTCGACATCGATCATAGAGTACAAAACAAATAATACGGTAAACACTATAAAACGGTTGCTACTAATTTGTCATTGAATACAGTTGGCGTTAGAAACACATACAACATAAACTACTCGAGTAATGAACGCAAGCGATTATAAACCAAGAGTTATAAAAATTTTGGATGGGAAACCATAACAGTAATTAGTATTTTATTAGATTTTACGTTTTCAATAATTAAAATCGTAATACTTATTATACTTGAGAGATTGCAAATTATTTTGCTACTTGAGCTTTCATCGAAAATCGATGTCACTTCTAAAGTAGCAATTTCATTGCAGGCACGCAGGTAAAGATCTTTCAAGCCATAAACCAATTCGTACACGATTTCACGTTCGGAAATAGCAAGCGGCAAGCGTAAAGCCTCTGGATAACTTTATTTTCGACATTGCAGCTACTGCGGTGCAGTCCATGCTGCATTCTATTTACTGCTCCCCTTGGCCTGTTTGCGACCAAAAAATGCTAAATAGTTTCTGAAAACTTTTAGAAATAACGAATTCGAGCTTGAAAGGCATTCGGGAGTTATAAAAATACGTCCTTTGAATGAATAATGTAGACAGAT
Organism: Pissodes strobi; assembly: GCA_016904865.1. Taxonomy (NCBI): domain Eukaryota; kingdom Metazoa; phylum Arthropoda; class Insecta; order Coleoptera; family Curculionidae; genus Pissodes; species Pissodes strobi. The sequence continues at coordinate 53,502 of MU187222.1, read as the reverse complement.
GCTTTTACTACTCTACGCTATAAAATTATTAATTTTGGTTGTTACTTCTAGGCAGTGGCGATGCTACTGATAGATAATCAGATTTATATTTCAATATTCAGACAATTAGGACTTTTTTGACAATTTCACTTTTCGCATTGTATATCTAGATAGATTTTGACGTATTTATCCATCTTCTTCTAGTATAATAGAATAATTATTCATTTTGACTCAAGCTCGAGCGTGATCCATTTTGTTTGCGATTGTGGATCCATTATTTTATTTTATTTTTTATTAATTATGTAATTTTTTGTTCTTATAGTTCTACATTAAAATGCAAGCTAAAGTGAAATAGATCCCAAAGAAGAGGCAAGTTTCTTGAAAATATTTGAAGAGTTAGAGGAGAAAGATTTACTACGTGAAAGCAGGAAAATTTCACGAAGAAAAATTGAACGATGAAGAAAGCGACACATATTCTGCTGAAATCAGTTTCAAGCATAAGACTGACTCAGAGTTATCTGCGAATGATACAGATGATAAAATTGCCTCAACTTTTTGGCCTGAAGATAGTTCGAACTGCATCGGGAGAGTCGAAAACACATTTGGAAAGTTCACCACATACCAAATACTAGCCGAATTCGAATGCACAATATTATTAATAATTCATCTAAGGAATGCTCAAAATACATATGAAAGTTGCAATTTACTTATAAAAGAGGTAATTGCCACCTGCACAAATGTATACCTGCTGAATATTCAGAACAGTTATTCCCATGAATGAATCGGGAAACCTGACTGGCCACCTTAAAATTCTGAAGGGCATCCAGAAGAGGGGATGACCAAACCAACCGATACAATGGAAACAAAACTCCATTTTGATCGCTGCTTTGAAGTGGTAACTGAAGATCGCAATACTAGAGGGGACAGACTAAAACAACTAGAGAGGGGACCACTTCTCTGGTATACAGATGGATCAAAGGTGAGAGGAGTGGGATCGGGAGTTTACGGACCTAGGTGTCGAATCTCTGCACTTTTAGGAAACTCTCCCACAATATTTCAAGCAGAACTAAATGCTATCAATATAGCCATCTCTAAATGTGCCAAAAAAGACCTAAGAGGTGCAAGGATCTATATCCTATCAGAGTGTCAATCAGTCTTAAAAGCGCTAGCGTCTAGCAGATTCAACTCCCGGCTAGTGTGGGATTGTCGGATGACTGCAGATCAAGTGGCAAACAGAAACAGACTCACCTTAATGCGGGTACCAGGGCACGAGAGTGTGGAAGGCAACGAAGCCGCTGACTAGTTCGCACGGAATGTTGCACAGACTGCCTTTTGCAGGCCTGAACCATTCTGTGGTATCACTAGAGAACACGTAATGAATGAACTCAGAAATTGTAAAAAAGGCGGAAAGAGACATATTGGGCCAATGCACCTGGACAGAGACAGGCCAAGAGACTCATCTCTCACTCGCCTAACTACACAGAAAGACTTCTTAAGCTACAAAAAAATGAGATAAAACCTTCTCACTGGACATGGCCCCTGGAGGTACCACCTCAAGAAAATGGGGAAAACCCCTGACGAACCATGCAGATTCTGCCAAACGATGTCTGAAACGTCAGATCACTTACTCTACGAATGTCAGGCACTGACTCGCCAAAGGTTGAGGCACCTCGAAAATGCCCTTGTGGCATCGGGGGATCTACAAAAGATCAGCCCTCGAAATATTCTGAGATTTTCGAAGGAGATAGGAATTTTTGAGTAAAATAAAAGGGTATACACAAAAGATCAATTGTCGTCGACGTGTTGAAGAAGAAATCTTGTCGAGCGACCACTCTACCTACCATACCATACCATACAATGAACGAGATTTTAGGCATTGATACTGATGAGATAAAAACATTGTTTGGATTTGGTACAATACAGGACTTTTGAAATCACAGCTTATTAACCTAAATGATCTAAGTACTTCGAGCTTTGCGCTTTGATAATATTCATACAAGAGCCGAGCATAAAAGGTTTGATCCGCTTGCTTCAATAGGGAACATATTTGAAGAATTTGAAGAACGATTCCAATCGAGCTGCACACTTGGTGAAAATAGTAAAATTGACGAAATATTTTCGTAACAGGTGCAGCTTTCGGCAATACATTACCAATAAGTCAAGCAAATACGGCAAAAATTGTTTACATTGGCCTTTTGTGGAAGTGCCTGCATGCTCGAGAATCCACAAAGTCTTTCATCTGACACACTGGCAAAGACCAAGAAGACGAAAAACTGATATATTTAGTTGAGGACACCTGCAATGGTCAGATGAGCCACAAACTAATTCCTACCATTCAAATCACCAGGCTTGGACAAGATACACCCTATTGCTGCAAATGGGACAAGACCTACGCAGACTATGGGCATTTGCGCATTTGTACCAAACTTATGTAAAGGCCCTATACTTACCAAAAGTGGTAGAATTTCAGACCGTACAACAAAATCATATATACCCATCAGCCTATCCTCGTTAATGCTAAACGATCTGGAAAGGAGAGTAGATCAAGGATCAAGGATAATACATTATATGCATTCTCTCTAAGTGAACGCCAATATGCATATCAACCGGGAAAATCAACATAGCTTTGGACGACTTAGATATGCTGTTTTTAAGGATAACAGAAGGCAAGGGGATATCTGTCCCCACTTTACTGTAGATAGAAGGGACATTCAACTATGCCTCAATTGAGTCTATCACAAACCCGCTACTGAGGAGGGGAGTGATATTATCCACTTTAGGAGAAAGCAGCGATCAAAATAGGATGCTCCCAGGGAGGTACTCTATCCCCACTGTCGTCGATTATACTGATCGACGACTCGCTGCAAAACTGTCTGAGGAGGCTTTTCTTTGCCTAGGCTATACAGACGATCTAATGATTATAGTAGGAGATGTACCAGTGCCCTCTTAGAGATGAGCTAAAAGGACCTCAAGATAGTAGAAAACTGGTGCCAACGAGAGCAGCTAATAGAAAATCCAAAGAAAACATGCATGTTTTTACTGGACTGAAGCCACTGGTGGTGAATGGAGAAGAAATACAATTTTCAAAGAAAGCACCAGAAACTTGGAAAATGGTACAATGGCGAGAACTGCACTCGGAAGATAGAGAAGAATGGGCGAAAACACTGGGTCTTAAACCCAAAAATGACCCTGTGGTTATTATATACATGAATAGTAATAAATAGTAATAATATTGGCCAATGATAGCATATGGATTAGTAGTATGGTGGACAAGAATCACAGAAATGGAGGAGACAAGGCAGCTAAGTAGGGTACAAAGGTTTTTTCACTTACGACATACTGGGCTTAAAAATATGCTATCTAGCTACGTGCTTTGTTAATAAATGACAGGTTAAATTAACAATATAATTTATTGCGGTAGTTCGGTTATCTAATGGTACAATGCGGATTTACCTTGCCAGAAATAGGACATTGATGCAGCTTTTCTATAAATAGTTTTGCAGAAGAATTAAAATTGTTTGTGCATGTATAAGCTTAATAATGTAACGTTCCAAAATCCTATTTTAACTTTATTTTCAGTGCGGCATCAGCATGACTGCAATATAGGTTTTAGCATCTCCTTGACCTATTTATGTTCAAAACTTTGTAAGTATACTTCTGAAAGAGGAGGATTCGCGTTTCGAATATTTTTGTGGTATATTTTATTATATAACCATAAATTTGGATATGCTCGAAATAACCTAGTTCTGTATTTCTGCATGACAATCCAAACTAAAATCAGACTCTCAAAAATACACTGAAACAGTGTTTAATGAATCCAGTTTTATGAAGATAATTTATTTTTATAATTTACTGCAGTCATTAGTCTATGTAATGAATAATTCCTATCTCCCCAAAGAGGGTATGTTAGCATAGCATTTGCATAATTGTAATACAAAAGGGTTATAAGTTCAGAATGCGGCTTGAACGCCTGTAGTACCCAACCATATTATTTAAAATTTTTCTTGACATACAATGAAGTTAAGGATACTTTTTCAGAAATTAATGCTTCCCTAATTAGTTTCTTCAAATTCATTCATTTTAATACATTGCGTGCCATGTCTTTCATATATCATAGAGAGTGGTATTTCCGAAGAAGCCCCTTTTTGGTTTATGTAAGACAGGTATGTTTCTATTTACAGTGATGTTATACGAATATGAATGAAGCCACAGTGTATTTTAAATGAGGAATCTCAACCGTGGCTTCTGCCAAACATGTAATAAATATTGATTTGAGAAATATGGAAAGGTGGTTTTTATCAGGTTGTGAGGAACTTGTCTCTCATAAAGGAGATGTATAATATCTCTCAGAGGAATTGTCCTACTGATATATCTGGAAATTCATGGATTTGAATTTTCTTTTACGCTACTTGTTTGTGAATTTACCACTGAAACTCAAAACTCTACCTCTTGTCACTAGAGCTTGGGTTTCATTAATATCTTGTCCCTCATTTTGTATGAAAGGAAAATTACTACTGCTTGAGGCGTAATTTTGTCATCTGCAAATTTATCTTGAATGCTGGTAGTTCTGGAAGTACTAGGTATAGACTCTTCTATTGGATGATTTAACATGCAATTATTCAAGCATGCTTTGTAGCAAACAACCTTACAAAGAGTTCTATTCCAAAGCTACTCTACGTCCTTCCTTAGAGTGGTGTTATATGAAGTCATATGGTCAGACAAAACAATTTCAGCTTTTCCTTTATTCTAGAACAGAATCGCCAATGATTTCTCTACTTGGCCATCATTAGCATCTTGTGCCTTAATTTGTATGAAAGGAGAATCACTTCTGCTTGTAGAAGCTTGAGGCGTAATTTTCTCATTTGCAAATTCATCTTTAATGTCGGCAGTTCTGGAAGTACTAGGTATATGGATCATTAGACATGTCATTATTGAAGCCTGCTTTGTAGTAAGCAATCTTACAAGAAGTTCTATTCCAAGCTTCCTATGCCACTTCTTTAGAGTGGTAGCATTTGAAGCCATTTGGCTAGATGAACCAATTTCAGCTTTTCCTTTATTCTAGACCAAAACCGTCAATGGTCTCTCTGTTGTTTTTCGCAATTTAAAATTAATACCTCTTGCCACTACATTCTGGTTCACGTTAAGGTCTTGCGAGAATAACTTCTGCTTGTAGAAGCTCGAGGCGTAATTTTTTCATCTGCAAATTTATTTTGAACATCGGTAGTTCTAGAAGTAATAGGTATAGACTTTTCTGTTAGATCATTCAACATGCGTACTGAATCCATTCTTGGGCACGCTTTGTTGTAAGCAATCTTACAAGGAGGTCTATTCCAAGTTTCCTATGCCATTTTACGTCGCTCATTAGAGTGGGGGGATATGAATCGATCTGGAAAAACTAAACAATTTCAGTATTTCCTTTACTCTAGATTAGAACTGCCAATGGTTTCTCTGTTGATTTTCGCAATTTAGATTTTCTACCTATTGCCACTAGATCCTGGCTCTTAGATCCGTGTTGTCTCTCATATTGAAGAAAAGCAGAATTACTTCTGCTTATAGAAGCTTGAGGCAAATTTATCTTGAATGTCGTCAGTTCTGGAAGAACTATGTATAGACTCTTTTGTTGGATCATTCAACATGCGTATTGATACTATTATTGGAGCATGCTCTGTAGTGAGCAATCTTACAAGTAGTTCTATTCCAAGCTTCCTATGCCACTTTACGTCCTTCCTTAGAATGGTGGCATATGAAGTCCAGAACCGCCAATGGTTTCTCTGTTTTTTTCGCAACATATTCTACCTTTTTCCACTAGATCTTGGCTCTAAATCAAAATTAAAGAAAAGTTACTTCGGCTTGTAGAACCTTGAGGCGTAATGTGGGCAGTCCTGGACGTAAGGCATATAGGCTATTCTGTTGGGTCATTCAGCATGCGCTTTGAAACTATTATTGGGCATGCTTTGTAGTAATCAGTCCTACAAGAAGTTTTATTCCAAGCTTCCTATGCTACCTTACGCTCTTCCTTAGAGTAGTGGCGTATGAAGATATCTGATCAGATGAACTTTTTCTTTTATTATAGACCAGATTCACCAATGGTTTCTCTGTAGCATTTCACAATTTATATATTTTTAGCTCCTCTTACCACTATATCCCGGCTCTCATTAACGTCTTTACCCTCATTTTATAAGAAAGTAGAATTACCTCTACTTGTAGAGGCTGCAAGCCTAAATTTCGTTTACACTTTGTGGGAAACCACCTCTTCTTTTTTAACTTTTTCTTGAAGATCGTCTTTAGGGATATTTTCCTCATTAACCCTTAGGGTTATCAACACATACGTCTGCTTCTCTAGCATTGTTTGGGCCTACTCGTAGCTTATGTAGAAGTTATCTACGTATCAAATTCTTCTCTGATAAAGTTTCTAGTTTAAAGATAAACAGACTTTTGCTGCCCATCCGTCTTCACGTACTTCAGTTGCTGACTTTCTAGAATGGCCCAGGTATACCCATCGTCCGAGCATAGTTAAAAAGTTTAATACCACACTTAATCCATTGCTTAAATATTAGGCGACCTCTCCATTGTACCAAAGCATCGTCTGTAACTATGTCTTCACCGCGATAAAAAGAGACTGAAATTAAGTTGGCGTTGTGCCAGTCAAGGGTTGAATTTGTTCTAGACATCTTCATGAATTCTGTCTTTGCTTCTAAGATGCAATAGGATTAATAGCAATTAATAATTAACACCTGTCACACGGTATAATTAATCTAGGATATTTGTGGCGATAAATGTCCTAGGTTGTACAATAATCAGTTAATGAGCCTAGTCGAACTAAGCCCATCCATAGTGGTGATTCCATAATTTTTTAAATTTCTTCTGGAAATGTAGGAGACATTTCTTTGTTTTAGAATATTTCCGTGCCTAATTGAATCATATGGTTTGCATGGCGAATCTATTGGTAATAATAAGGCATATATTTTTATAGGCCCTTGAGTCCGGATCAAGAAAGTGCTTGCGTCTTTCAACATACCACTCCAAACTGTTGAAACTACGCCATCTTCATTTTGGTCACCATCTACATCATCTTATCTGACAAAATTTGGAAGAACGTCTTCAATGTTTCCATATGGTTCTACTTCTTTATGGGATTAGCCACTTGAGTCACACAGGATGTCTGGGGTGAATAGAGATCTGTCAAAGAGTCATGGAAATCAGAATCTGGCATTAATTTCTTCATTTTCCAGGTCAGCTTCAGATACTATCTTCTCCAATTTCGCTTTCATCTTCGCGGGATACCGTCTCTCCTTTTTAATTTTTTTTGTGAAGAACCCCTTATGGGATATTTTTCTTATTGACCCTCAGAATTCCCACGACATACGTTTGCTTCTCGAGCATTGCTCAATTCGTAGCTCCTGTAAAGGTTATCTACGCATAAAATTCTTCTCTGAGGGAGAGTTTCGATAACAATAAAGTCAACTACCCTATCATTGGCAAGAAGGAAAAATCATCATTCGGGTAATTTCTGCCAGTATATCTTTCTGTAGGTCATTGAGTCCCGTATAGGGGAAGTGTTTCTGTCTTTCAACATACTTGCCCCGAGAAATTGAAACTGGCATTTTACGTCATCTTCCAAATCATCTCTTCTGGCTAAATTTTGAAGTACGTCTTCAATGTTTTCATATGGTTCTATATCTTTATCGAATGAATCACTTGATTCGGCCAGATTGTCCAGGGGATCCCTCATCGAAATCAAAATCTAACATATCAAGTTCTTCGTTTTCCAGATCAGTTTCAGCTGCTATCTTGTTCAGTCCTGCCTGGGTTAAAGTTCGACGACGTTTGGATATAATTTGGAGGACACGATCCACAACACTTCCGGGAAACAAAATATAGTAAGATATTACCTTTCGGAGCGCTCCCAGTTTGTGTCATACAATTAGAGAAAGGAGGCCACAGTACATCTAGGTGTGCCCCAGGGATCTGTACAGGGTCCGGTCCTCTTTCTCATTTGTGTTAATGACCTTGTAAACTTTCAAAGGCCAGTGACATACTTCTCTTTGCAGATGACACCACAATTTTTACTACATATGATCCTGTAAACATACATGATTCTGGCATTACTGAGGCGCAATTGAATGTGATTCTGACTGACGCGGCGGTCAGCGGGAGGTTTGTTTTTTGGGTGTGAACCTTGATCATTCTTTGGTTTGGAACTCTCATGTGCTGAAGTTGAGCAGAAAGTTGGCAAAGTGTACTTACCTTATCAGGAACCTGTCAAGTTGTGCTTCTTTAGACTCTCTATTAACAGCCTACTGTAGCTATTTTGCCTCAAAGATGAGCTATGCAATTCTAGTCTGGGGCCACTTAGCCCATGCACATGTAATCTTTCGTCTTCAGCGTAGATGTGTGAGAATACTGGGAGGCCTGGGGTACCGGGAGGACTGCCATCGGGTGTTTGTTGGGCTGGGATTATTGACTCTTCCCTGTGTCTTTATTTTGGAGTGTTTACTATATGTTAGGAAAAACATTAATCTCTTTAATACCCATGCATCCAGTCACCCCTACCAAACCCAAAATAATGAAAACCTGGTTCCGAGATATCTGAGACTTGCCAGAGCTAGAATTGGCACAAATTTCTTTCGTGTAAAGTTTTTTAACATCCTTCCCCTCAATGTTAGGTCCCTCAATTTTGACAAGTTTAAGTATGTAAAGGGGCGTTTTTAAAGAGTAGGGCCTTCTATTCCTTTGAGGAGTATTTGAGTTGCGACGCGGGTTCTCTGGCCAGCTTGACTTTGTGATGTCATGTTATGTTGAGCTATGATGTGTTGTTTTGAGCTTGTAATTGTATTATGTATTTTAATTGAGTATGCGATGTGTTCAAATTTCAATCAAAGATTGTGCATTTTAATATTTATATGTTATATTATATTCAAATCAGTTTGCGCAAATTGCTATGGCGTGTATTCCGGCTTTTATTGGTATTGCCCGTGGAATTTAGAGAATCCCATTAAAAGTTTGTTGCAGGAAATCCAGTAATTTTTAATTATATTAAGAAGCTAATTATACTGTTGAATTATGAGGGAAACGAAGCAAAGGAAATATATTGCAATTGCTCAAAAATGCGTTAGAGTTATATCATTTTAGAACCAATAAGTGTGTAAAATTACTCCTTTTGTAGTGGAAATTTCTTTAGAAGCGTTTAGCGCGCTTTTCCATGGGTAGTGAATAAGACTGAGCCGTTACGCGTGACGCAGGCGTCGACTTCAGCCAAACGAGAGAAACAGTTAGACAGAGGAAACCTGGTTAGGATTGTCCAGCACACTTTTTTCTGTGTAGTGAATAAAACTGAGTCGTCAGGCATGTTAGGTGACGCTCGACTATTCCATACACGTTTACGAAATCGTATCAGTTCCTTCGGAATATAGGCCGTGCTAAATTTTTGAAGGCATAACAATTTTCATAGTTAGAAAAAAATATAATTTTATTCATCTCAGTGCGTTATTAAAGCAAAATTTCATTAAATTCTATGAACCAGGATGCCCAGCATACAGCAAAAATTATATAATTTCGGTTGACCCATTTTTGATACGTAATATTATCATATGTTATTCAATTATTAATTTGTGAAAACAATAATTTTAAAGTTCAAAACATTTTAAAAATTAATTTAAATGGATCCCGTAAAATTCATGTTATATGTATGTGACATTACTCATGCGATTTTAAATAAAAGGCTAATTAAATTAATGTGTTTTTAAATTATTTTATCCATTAGCTGCGCGATTAATAAATGGGCCAAATTTATATTTAAATACAATGCATGTTTTCGTAAATAACGTCGAGAGCTCGTAAAATATAATTAAAGTTTATAATAACATGTAAAGCCGGGTCCACATCTGCATATTTTTATTGTTGAATTTCGCATTTGACGCAAAGTTTGCTCCAGTCAGCCGAATGCAAATCACACAAGCATTTTCGTGGGATTCAACCGAGTAGCAACTGATGAGTTCATCACCAAACAGGTTCTAAATTATGTCCAAGTTCTTGTTAAAGTCACATATATTATACAGATTCTTCAAATTAGAAGCACTCTGTCGTGTCTATATACAACTTTTGATAACATGTTTTCTGGCTGCTTTCTTTGTGAGGAAGCTATCCGTTCTTTTGAGCTACCATATTCTTTATCTCTCGGCTTATAAATATTTTATATTTCTTATATTACATTTGTTCCTCGTTTTATTAAAAAAATTATATTTTATCCGTACTACGAGTAGTCTTTATGTCAATGGACGACACAGGACGAAAAGCTGAACTAAAACTGGACGTCACTGGAGGAAAGACTAAATAAATGTAAAAAGTAAAAATCGATTTCTATTCATTCTTTGAAGAAAATCTCGGCTTACAAATCGCCACTT